>JMFS01080554.1:0-13347 GCA_000699545.1 Podiceps cristatus
AATTAATTTAAAAAATCAGGTAATTTTAAAAATCAGGTCATTTAAAAGTTCCAGAAATAGACAGTGAGAAGTATCCTTTAAAAAAACAACTATTGGATTTCAAGTATCATTTTTGTTGTTGTTCTCATCATTTTCAAATCTGGCAGGGAATTCAAAACATAGTGTCTAATACACTGAAGTCATAAAGAAAAATTCCAGAATCTGCAAGAATATGAAAACTTCAGGGTGTTAGCATCTAAAAGAAGATAAGGAATATCCTGACACAACCCCCACACCAAATAAAAAGAAATACAGCAAGTGCCAGGTAATCTTTTTGGCTCCCAAATCTTCCATGTAGCATGTATAATAGGATTAACTTTAATTGCTTCCAGCCTATATCTAAAGATGAAGAACAGGATACCAGCTGGTTGGAATAGAGCTACCTCACCAGTCATTATCTACTAAAAAACTGTCTGGCTCACACACCAATTGCACATAAATTGGGTACTTCTTGAGGTCACCTTTTTACCTCACCAGCTGTCTTAGCATTTCATAAACCTCTGTCATCCCCAGAAGCTGTACTCAGGTTATTTCTTCTTCTCATTTGGGCCTGTATCCTGCAGGATCTGGGGTGTTTTGCTCTTGCATCGTGCCCAAGTAAGTGCTTGACAGTACGGACAGAGTTCGGTCTGCAGTTTTCCAATTGAGGTGCAAGGTGGATCCGTACAGGACTGCTAAGCATCTTACAGGACTCAGCCTTTTGTTAGGACTCTGCCACTTTTTCACTGGCTTATCTCTTCCTCCACAAAGGAGACTGTTTCTGCTGGGCTGCTTTTGTCGTTAAATACTGCTCAGATTTAACAGATAGCAGAAGTACACCTTTGCCTCTACGTTATGTGCGAACCAAAGAAAAAAGTAATTCTAGTGAATGAGTTCTCTTAGCCCAAAACCATCCTCTGCACTAGAAAATATTTAAAAGAAGAAAAAACAACTGTGGAATGTAAATGGGTAACATTTTCTACTTCTGAAAATGTTTCATATGACCTTCTAAAAGGTCCTTTATTCTCCTGGATGAACACCAATCTCACATATGCAATAGAATATTCATCCATCTTAGAGTAATTTCTTTCTCAAAGAAATTTATCTTTTAATATTGCACTACAGATTCCTTTTCAGTAATAGAACTGCTGTTTTTTTCTGAAACTAGCAATAGATTGCAATCTGTCCCCCTGTTTTTATTTCTTCCCTTTTCTCAAAAAGTGTTTTAGACCATGGCTGCTTCCATTATTTTTTTTCCTTAAAAATAAAACAAAAAAAGGAAAAGAAAAAAGAAAAAAACCAAATGAACAAACAAACAAACAAAAGTAGTAGGAAATATGGGAAGTGATTGGAGGATTGGAAACAGATTAGAAAGAGATGTCAGATGTCAAAACCTCCTCCATGATATTAGAGTGAAAAATCCCAGTCAGGTATATGACCCTTGTGATCCTAAGCCCCTTGGACATCTCTTGGAAGGGGCATCCCACCCCATGCTTTCCTGCATCTTCTAATTTTGCCTCTTGGGGAAGAGAGGGTGTCTGTCAGCACAGCATTTCTCTGGCTCAGCCTGTGTGATTGTTCCTTTTCCATCCAGACTGCGGCAATTTATTGCTCAGGCCAGACCCGTCCACATTCCAGGTTGTGGGATCGGCGTGCAGCCCAGGGAGCTACTGCGGTCATCCTTGTGCAGTGATATAAAAGCAGAGCCTTTCTAGGCGTGAGGGATGATCTCTTTGCTCAGCAGTTGGCACAGCAGCAGCGGATACTGCCTTCTGCTCTCTGCAGCTCTGGAAGCCGGAAATTGTTGCCTCACGTTAGAGCAATAGTTCAACAGCCTTCTGCACCACTCAGATAGGCATCTCATAGGAGGGTGAAACAACCCAGCTTCCCAGTTGCACCTGAAGCCCTCATGCAGAGAGGCTGATGGGGAAAGAAGCACTTTAGAACTTGCAAGGATCCTCAGAGATCTCCAAGAGCAGAGGGTATCACATATTTGCACAGCACGATGCATGCTGTGATTGCCTCTTTACCCCACCTACAAGCAAATTCACACACCTCGATGGGGTCGTAGTCCTGTTCCAGAATTCCTGCAGGAAGGAACAAATTCCTATGGATCTGTATCATGAGCTTGCTCCAGGCAGCTATCACCCCAATTCCGTATTAATGCAAAAACAAGTGATTACTGCTCTCTGGAACCCAATTAGCCTCCGGTACCTGGATAAATGATGTAGTGATGCAAGCCACCAGTTGAGGACCTGCTAGGGCAATCTGGCAATGGTATCATGGAATAAAATATAAATGGTATTATTACATTGATGGGTAATCAGCATTGCAGAGATATACTTGAAATTCTAGAGAGGTTCAAGAAAATGGGGGTCTCAACTTGTGCTGGGAACACTAATGGCACACACAGGCCTCTCTCACGCTCTCTTGCAGGTGCCAATCATAGAATCATAGAATCATAGAACCATAGAATAATAGACTCATAGAATCATAGAAGGGTCTTGGTTGGAAGGGACCCCAAGGATCACAGAGTTCCAACCCCCCTGCCACAGGCAGGGACACCAACCTCCAGGCCGGGATCTACACAAGGTTGCCCAGGGCCCCATCCAACCTGGCCTTGAACCCCCCCAGGCATGGGGCATCCACCACCTCTCTGGGCAGCCTGTTCCAGCACCTCACCACTCTCTCTGTAAAAAACTTCCCCCTAATATCTCATTTAAACCTTCCCTCCTTCAGCTTTAATCCATTCCCCCTTGTCCTGCCAATAAATGAGCTGTCCCCAAGAATGCTCCTGCATTCTACAGGGCTCACTTGGGATTGGTCTCACACAGAACGTGAATTTGAAATATGGCTGCTTCTCCCAAAACTACAGCGTTCGCTCTATTCTTCTTGTTCAACCTGGGGAAGGGACTGTGCTTAACTGCCACCTAACTGTCAGCTGGACACCATGGAAACACAGAGGTAGAAGCAAAGTAGGAGCAGAAGGCAGCCCTGGGCAAATACAGTTGTTTCTCACAGGCGGCAGACTTTTGCAAGGCACAGGAGATACCATGATGTCCTGCTCAGCTCCCTGGGAGCACAGGGAGGAAGCGTATGCAGAATGATGGGGAGATGGGGATGGAGGGAGCATTGTGGGATCGCTCCTGAAGGACTTCATCAGTGAACATATCATAAGTCATGGCAAAGTAGTGACCAAACTGCAAACTGAATGTATGAAAAAGATGAAGTAAAGCTTATGTATTCAAAGACTAAAAGGAGCTCTTGTGATCTGGATGTATTCTAGGGCAAAAGGGGAGGGAGCTGTGTAGGTCTCTCTGCCCAATCTAGTATTCCTAGCTGCCTCAAGAGAAAAGAGGGAAAAGAAAGAAAAAGAATAGCTCTAGAGCATGATTCACTTCATCCTAAAGTAGATGTTAAGGTATGTCAGATGAGTCACAGCCTAAAATTGCCTATTTCACTCCATTGATTACAAAAGGGAGCCCAGAGTGATTAGTTCAGATGAAGACACCTACAATTATGAATATGTTAGATGAGCTGAATCTCCCCTAAAAAGTTCTCAGTAGGGGTGCAGGTATGGGCAGAGGCTTTGGCACACACCAGCTCAGCAGTGCAGACAGATACCCTCTGGAGGCTTTACCCCAGAGCCATCCAGGAGAAGCCTTGCAGCTGGCTCGGCCGCGAAAAGCAGAATTTGTACTTGTCCGTATCATCTCCTCATTTAAACAGTGAGTCTTAAATCTACCCTACCAGTTATTCAAAGAGCTTTTATTTCTGAGAGAAAACATGTGATTTCTGAGTAAAAAGTACACCTGACATTAGTCATGTAGGTTTATGGATCACAGTTTCCACAGAAAGGCTTTGTGGGGTCTGCTGTTTGAACATCTAAGTCTGTACTTGAATACACAAATTGGATTTCTACAGTGAACCGAGCTAATGCAGAAGTAGGAGTTATATGTCTTTCTACTGCACAGATACTTGAAATTTGGCCTATCGCTACTATTACAACAGAGTCTGTGAGAACGGGAATGATCTGTCTGTTATTCTCTAGTGGAATGAGCTTAGTGGAAGACTGTAGCTGGAAGAGCTACAGCCTGGCAGAGGATCAGAGGGAAGACAGGACGCCCGAGCAAGCAGTGGGTCTATCGCTCCGTAGGAAAAGCTGGCTCTGAGTCTCCACCAGGACCTCCTCTGATGGGAGCTGCCCTTTCAGACCTCTGCAGATAGGGTGCATTGCTTCCCTCACCTTTCCCCCAGTCCAGCTCTGGAAGAGGAAGAAATGGTGAGAAAATAGGCACCCTGCCAGTGGGATCAAAGCACTGTAAGCAAAATTTTCAATTTAATTTAATATAAAGTTCTTTATAAAGAAATACTTCTCACATGTCCAACTAATTGGAGATAATCATGTAAGCTTCCCTCCACCTCCAGTTTAACAGACTGGTGACATTTGCACATCTAGCTCATGGTAACCTTACGGGGCTTGACATCTGCATATGGCAAAAGCATTTAACTTCAGAGCTACATTCCCAGAGAGTGCAATCAGTGTGGAACAAATTCTGTTCACTTAAAAAATGTGCTGTATAGTCTTGGGGGCTCTATAATATTTGAAAAACAGGGGGAGCAAGGCTACTCTTAGAAGCACCAGAAGAGCAGTCAAAATGAGACTCAGCACAGACGGCCCCTATGACTATGAACCACAGGTTGGTTAATGTGAAACAGCTCTGCAGATGCTCTTCTGTGCGGGTGAAATCTAAACATGAGGCCAATAAGCCACGGCCCTGAGACAGCCAAGACACCCTGCAGCGTGAGGAGGGAGGCGGCGTGGGTCTCTGAAGGAGGGCAGCAGCGTGACAGAAGATGTTCACGCGCACTTCTCGGCGCTATGCTGCAAGTGCCAGGCTTATCCCGCCACGGGCAGGCCGGCCCCTCCTTCCGCCCCATGCCCTTCCGCGGGGGACTGTGTGCCTCCAGTGTGTTAGCTGGCTTTGTTCAGGATATCACCCTTCACCCTGGTAAGATTTCAACTGCCTCATGGTCTGGAGCGTGACACTGCCTTTGTTTGGGAGTGGCCATAACTGAGGATTTTGTTTTTCTCAGTGAAAATGTAGCTCAGAAGGAGTAGCCAATAGCAAAAGAAAACCTTCCTTTGGTCTTTCATGTTTCCTCTGTGGCTTATTTGTAAAAAGTAGGTGCAACAGAGAGAGAGATCAGGAAGTGTTTAATAACCTCCTGGTTATTTAATCTGTAAATACCAAGCTTTGAGGGGACTTTGATGTGAAAGTACATCAAAAGACAGGGTTAGAATTCAAATTATCTCGACAAACAGGAGATGTAGGCTGAAAAAATAGCACAAAACTCAGTGAGATAAATGCAAGTCAGTTCAGGTATACAAAAATAATCAACTAGAGACATGCTGGGTGGGGGAAAACTCAGCAGGAGTTGCGCAGGAAAGGATGTAGGGGTTGTGATGCATCTAGCACAGGCTGAACATGAGGCATAACTGTTATGTGAAGATAATACTGAGGTATATGAACAGGATTATAAAGTATCCAAAATAACTCCTGTTCAAAGCCCAGCTGTAGTTCAATGTCTGAGTATGTACACTGTGTTTCAGGAAAGATGGAACTGTCTGGGGAGAATCCCCAGCAGAGAAAGATGGATTAACTGGGAAATATAGCTTGAAGGGGACTTCTAGAGGTCATCTATTCCAAACCGATGCTCCAAATAAGGTTAACATCAAAACATTGTTCAAGGTCTTGTCCAGACCAGTTTTGAAAATTTCCAATTCTACAGTCTCTCTGGTATATGAGAAAGACTCAAGAAATTGGATTTTATCTCTGAAGGACTCAAGTTCCGTGGGATTCATTTGTGATGTGTAGGATTTAGATTAACTCCTAGGAGAAGCTTAGGTCTTCAGTGAAGGCAGGCTGGTATGCCCATGGCCTTCAGACATCCATTTCCTGAACCCCATGGAAAATGCCTGGGATGGAAATCTTCCCTTCTTCCCCACCATATGAGTGGTTAATTTGGTCTTGTAGCCAGTCCATGTTGGAAAGGTCTGAAGCAGCCTGGTCCTGACTTGCTCAAAAATTTAGTTCTAAACACCTATTTGCTAGAATCTATTAATGAAAAAGGTTTATGAATACATGTATTTTTACTTATCAAATTATTTAAGCATATTTAAATGACAGTCTAACCAGAAATCATGATAATTGCTTATGAGGGCAGAAGGATTATTTTAGAATCCATTTCCACGTTTGCCCCGATCCTATGTCTTCACTGCAGATTCAGCCTAGATGATCACAACTAGCCTTGCCAGAGTGTGGGCTTTTCCATTGCGAGTACCGTGCCTTCACCCTAGTAAAGCATCTAGCCACATGTATTTCGGTCCTTCCTGCAGGGACCTTTACCCTTGCCTGGCCAGTGCTAACAGCTCACCTGGACAGGCCCCAAAAGACCACCAACATTTGACTCGGTTTTAAGTTTCTCCTCAACTATTTGTAGAACAAAGGGTCTCCACTTAAATTTGGAAAAGAGTCAAAGTCAGTAGCAGACTGAAGATATACTCTTTTTTGATGGCTGGTACACATTAATGCCCTGCACACACACATAAACACACCTACATCTCTTTTTGTTTTGAAGTGATGAATTCACCACCATATAGCAATTATCCAATTCAGAAATGAGTCATATTAACTATCAGAAGAGTGAGATCTGTCCACGCAGTAACTTTGAGCATTATAAATCTCTTTGAAGAATATCCTATTGGACTATTTGTTTCTGCATTTTAGGGGGAAATGGAGGGGCTGGTTTAGTTTGCTGCCATGGAAGTCAGCCATGCAAGGACAGACAAGATGCAGGTGATCCAGGCAGAACCAAAATCAAGCGAGGTCTGAAAACCTGTTAATGCAAATTTCAGCTCAGTGCTGGAATCCAGTGAAACCTTCAAACTCATTGTTATTCATTAAGCAGATTGAAGGAGTGAAATGAAATTCAGCAAATTGTCCGCCTCTGCAAAGTACAATATGTTCATTTTGAAGGGAAACCGGTGTATGGATGGGAGGTGAAGCGTAAGCCATACCTACCTCGGGGAGAAGGGCAGGGGTCAAATGTTTTACAACAATCCATGTCCCTCTCTCAAGGCACTTGCACATATACCACCCTCACTTTGCATTGGTGATAAAGTCCACCTCCATCCTCACCTGCTGTGCACACGGATGTCAGGGCACCAAAGGTTCAGACATGCCAGTCCCACCGAGGCCCCTTAGGAGCCAGACTCATGACTGTCCTTTATTAAGACTAACCTCTGGTTCAACCCTGCTCCCATATCATTTTGTGGGAGCTAATTCGAATTTTCTTTGTGGCCTGCTTGATTGAAATAGAAAGCTAAAGGTGAGTAGGGAAGACTCTTCCTTCAGCCATTGTGCATGTTACCTTCTTCCCTCCATTTGGGGGATTCATTTTATTGTAATTACACAGTCCAGCCAGTTTATTGTTTGCTCTGTGACAGCCTCCATCAGAGATGAGAAGAAATTTTTTGTGGAGACCCACAGAAAGAAACAGCGTCCAATGAAGGACTGTGTTTCTAGACAGGACCATCATGTCAGGGGAAGAACCAAAAGAACATTTTCTCCTGTGTTATGAGGAAGATGGGGTATTAAAAATAAGTAGCTGGCTCAGGTAGACAGAGCTCAGCACCTTCTGCTATGTTACGACAAGCATTCAAGCTCAGCCTCTTCAGGGAAACACGGTCATGCCGGCTGGGTTTCAGCCTTGCCAGCCTCTCTGCCACACTGCTTCTCTGCTGACCTCGAGGGTGAGACTGTCACTTCTAAGCTTAGAAATGTCCACTTCAGACCGTCCCCATCCCCACTCGTGGCATCAGCTCCACCTGGGATACAAGGAGGGGAGCAGGCACTTGTCAGATTCATCAGATCTAGGTTAGATAACTAACTCGAGAGGAACGACTCTCGAGGAATGCCTGTGTCTCTCCACTAACTACAAAGGGAACCTGGAAAAAGTAGCCAAAATGAACATCCTAAATGAGATGCAGACAATGACATTAAATGGCTTGACTGTCACTCAAGGTAACTAGAGGCTAGCAGAGTTAGGGGTAAGTAGTTTAAAGCAGAAGACTTTTTCCATCATCTAGTTTTTATTTGCTGAACTAGAAATGGTAAGAAAATCAGTTCTTTGAGGTCCTAAAGGCTAAAGATTGGAGCATGCTGCTTCAGAGCCTGCTTGATTAGTATTTAACTTCAATCATCCTCTCCTAATTAAATGTCCCACCTATAACATTTCTCTGAGCTTTGGCAGTTTATTTTCCATAGGAAATGATCTTTTAACAGCAATAACACTTTGTACGACAGAAGTTCCTTCCTTCCAGTGCGTGCACAGCACTCTGCAGTTGCTAGCTGCACCTCTCGCCACATTATAGACCTCTCCTGTTGCCAGAAATATACACTCATAAAGAGGGATTTATCTCCAGGGCAAGTCTCTCTTTCTTGATGTATGCAATGCCTGGTAAGATGGGGCACCGATCACTGATTAAGGTCAACCTGTCATACCCTTGTATGCGGTGCTGTCATAACCAAGTACTAGCTGAGCCAAGGAGGAGCTCTGGGTGCTCATTGCACCACACACTCCGAGTTTGTTTGGACAAAGAAAAGTCACTCTGTTATTAAATATGGCATGGAAGTCCTCAACCAAAATCTACTTTTACTTGGGACATTTTGGGAAGCAAGGTAGTGGGGGTAGATTGGCCGCATCTTACTGCACTGAAGGTCGCATGGCCTTGAGCACTTTGGGCTGGATTCAGACCGCCTACAAGAAGACTTAGGCACCAGTGAAGGAATTCAGGAAAATGGCGAGGGCATTAAAAAGCCTGCAGCTGGCTAACTGTGACCCATATGTCTGGCCTTGAGAGGGGACAGGCTGCAAACAGGGGTAGCCCTGCTACAGCACAAGGCGTCAGGGCCGCCTGGGCTGGCAGAGCCCCAAAGGCACCCCACAGACCCACGCACCCAGAAGCATGGGCAAGCAGCCCTAACACAGCTCGCTGCCAAGAAGATTCCCAACCAGCATCATTCACTCAATTGAGGTTCACTCTAAAATTGTTTAAGAAGTTACATTCCCCATCTTTCAGATGGGGAAACAGTAAGGTGAAGTCCCGAGCTGCCCGGCAGCCCCCAGCAAAACCCCTTCACTGCTGTGTTTGCTCTGTACATACTCCCGGGGCTTTGCTGTCTCCAATACAAGTGTGAAGTTCAATTGCCATAGCAACAGCATCGGGCAAGTGCAAAACACTGTGTTTTCTCCGCTAGATGTAAAGGAAAACCTTTCCGTTTTGGGGAAGGGGACTGTCAGTCGTAACAAAGATAGTCCCCTCTTCTCTTACTTGGAAACATGGCAAGGAAAGCTCTTTATTGATTCTTCATGAGGGAACTGGGGCTCCAGGATTAATTATCTTCCTTTGTTTATTTTTGCTACACAATAGGTATCCATATAGACACAGGCAATAAGCATTTGGGCTATATATAACACCATCTACAAAGCAGCCGAGGGAATTTCTCTCCGCAGCAGACAGGGGCAATGAGAAGGAGGCGAAGTTGCACTGCAAATGACGCTTTTCCCAGCAGCCCCATGAGTGCCTTGGCCCCAGCGCAGGTCGCTTCTGATGAGGCAGAGGTGGCAGAGGTGGCCCAGGGATCTTCCTCCCTCACTTTCAAGGCCGCTGGGGGCTAGTACTCGGGCCAGAAGTGTAGGGCACACCTCCCTGTTTGAGACAAACCCAATTCCCCCCCGGCTCTGCCCCAGAAGCAGCCTTTTACAGCAGGGTCGAGGTTGGGATGCTCCCAGAGCCTGGGGCTGGGCCAGCAGGAGGTGGCACCGTATCTGCAGAGACACCCTCCATCGCCTCGCCGTCAAACCTTGCACACCCTGGGAAAGCCAGAGGAGAGGGGTGTCCGACAGCACAGCCCAAAGGCACCCATGTTTTCATTACATTACACACCCGAAACCTCCATGATGGGGTCATCCAGGGGGACTGTGCCTTGAAGAGGAAGAAGGGGAGGTGTTTGGCCATATGTGTCTGCATAGCTATCAGCCAGGGTACTTTGTAATTTGCCCTTCAATTTCATTCTTTGAGAGCTGGCCCTCATTATTTCAAAGTGGCCCCTATTCCACATGAATGCTCTATTTTACCGTTGAAAATATCAGAAGTAAATAACCCTGGGAGAGAGGTCAGAGAAAAGTTAATTACAACGAAGGGCCAAATCCCAGAGCATCCTAAGTTTCTAAATCACAGGTACCAATTTTTGTGTCCTTCTCTTCAGGTTTTGTCACAATTTTTGTCCTGTCGTTGTTCCTGGCGGTTTAAAACAAATTACTCCTAGTTCCCATTAACTTTGCAGCCACAATTACATTACCAGAGGGGAGCCTGGCATGCAGACATCATTCCTTTCAAAGTGGCAGCCTCATGGCCGAGAGCTCTCCACCACCATAACACCTCCTAACCTACAGCTGGCAGATACAGCCACCTGGTGGCATTTGTGTAGGAAATTACGGGCGCACTTGTATGGTCAGCAATGCTAAAAGAAAAGAGGAGGGGGCGGTGTACAAAGAGCTATCAGTCATCATCCCACCATGTCGCAGAAGAGTATTAAACAAACAAGCCCCCTGCAAAAGTTTCTCAAATTTTCCCACCTTTTTCTTTCTATACATACATATCTCAACGTTAATTTTAATTTGAAGAATGAGGTCCAGGAACGAGCTGGCATCACAGCTTTCCAGGCACTTTTTGTATTGTACCGTTAGTAAGAAATTGTGTAAGTAAACCATGAGACAGGTGAGCAGTGTTGGTGTGTTTTCTGAAGATGAATGGCTCTGTGATGCTGCATAATAAATACTAATTAATAAACCTGTATTTCCATGTTACACAGTCTTTCCTTCTGTTTCTTAGGGAGTTGAATCCAAGGTAACTACTTTGTTTATTTAGCAGTGCTATTAACAATATCAAATGAATTACAGATCAAAAATGACCAAACCCAAGACTATTTTGTTGACAGAGATAACTTTGACCTGTCAAGGGAGTCCATAAAGGAGCAACAGAAGACCAGCAAGGCCATCCCGTTCAAAGGCACTGAAGCCTGCAGTTAACTCTATTCTGAATCATAAAAAGCACAAATTCAAAGTAACACGTGGTAACATCCCTCTCCAATGCAACCTTCTAGCTAGAAACAATACATCTAAAAATACATCTGCTGATGAGGTCAGTAGGTTTATCCCTGGCGAGAGTGGGAAGGGCAGGAACTAAATAATAATGCAGAATCAGTAAAAAAAAAAAAAAAAAAAAAAAAAAAAAAAAAAAGAAAAAAAAAAAAAAGGCTACAGCAGTGGGAAAATACCAAGCTCTTTGTTCGTAGTTGCAGCTTTCCTGACTAGCTCCAGTGTGTGATCTCTTTCCTGCTACTGAAACTTCAAGTTCAAATGAACACCACCCACAGTGCAGCATAATTATTATAATAAAAATGTGTTGAAAAACAACACAGACAGCTACTAAATAAAAAACATTTTGCTATAGATTTCCCCACTCCACATCCCTGAGTAAAGACAAATCTAGTGTCATTATGTCTGACAGTGACTAATTTATTCATCACTAGACAACAGAGTCCATTGGACTCTGAGTGTGTAGGTGAATACGGCATGGTCAAACCATACTCATAGAATCCCCTTCCCCTGCAGTTACAGGTTTCCCGAGAGCCTGATTTGTGCCTGCACGTAACATATTTCCCTTCTCCCACAGAAGCCTTGCGTGAAGAAGAAAATGTGGTGGCTTTTAGTCCTGTGAGCACACTCTTCAAAACATCACCACAACCAAGCTGCCAGAAACTTTCAGAAATAGCAAGGGTTTTTCCAATGGGGGGGGAGGGGCAAACAAAAAAAGTTAAAACCTGAAATTGCTTTGAGGAGAAGCAAAAGAGTTTCATGAAGAGCCCAGAGCAGGGCTGCTAGGGCCACTGCAGAACAGCAAGCAGAGGTGGGAAAAAAGCATCAGCCAGCCCAGTAGCTACAGACATTCACTATGCAACACCTTCCAGTGAAGGAATCCAAACCAATTCCTGCTTAAAAGCAGTAGTCCATTTTAAAAGACTCATACAAAGAAAAGAAAAAAAGAGGAGGATCAAAAAGGCAAAAAAAAAGGTAACTTTGGCCTTATGCTTCTGCCACACTGTCTGCTCACTGCTAAGGCACAACCTACAAATGTGTGCTGGGCTTGCAAATCAGGCTGAAGCATCTGTGCCTGGGGACCAGTCCTGCTCCTAAGTCAGCGTTTTCTCCCCTGATGTCCCAGAACAATGAAAGTTGACCTCACTGACACCGCTGTACTGGAAGAAATGGAAGGGACCATTTGCATCACGACAGCAATTCCGTTGAGGTGAAAGCACCATGACACCCACGACAAGCCCCGCTGGACCCCCAGGTCCCCAAACAAAACTCTCTGGGAGTCTGCATCTGGTCCCATCGCAACGGGTGCCAAAAATGTCCTTGACTTCAGCTAGAGGAGGATCACGTGCTCTCTCGTGGGAAAGCCAGAGCCACCCTAGCAGAGAAAATCAGAGCCTATCAATCAAATAGGCTAAAATACAGCAATTGTGAAGGAATCCTTCAGGGGATTTGGGGGAAAAAGCACCCCTGTGTTTCCACTATTGTTACCAGAGTCCCTTGATCAGAGGGGACCAAGTCTTCCCCCAGAGGGATGGGGTTGGTAAGCTAAGACACAGTTATTTTATAGTGAGAGTGGTTGTTCTGGTTTTTTTAAGCTCCCTGACTCTCTTTGGATAGCTAAACAAAACTGACAAGGTTAATCAAACCCAGGCAGCTAAGAGGCCACTGTGACACTGCTCTTTGCAGGGCATCAAACCACGAGGTCAAGCACGCTGACTTCAGCCATGTTACACTTGGGATAAATAAGACCCATGAGATTTTTGTTCATTTCACAACTGCGCAACGTCACGGTGTTTAAAAGCTCAGGATATCTTAGCCCTGGTACAGTCCCCAGCTGAGCGTGCTTTCGGTCTGGCACCCATGCTTGGAGGCACAGCAGCATCCAGGCAGTGCTTCAGGCTCATCTCTCCAGCTTACCTGGGGGTGCCCAGAGCTGTGCCGTACCCCAGCAAAGGGCTGGCACTCCAGCAGCCCCAACCAGGTCCCAGGCACCTCCTTGCCACAGCTCATGGCCCCCTTTTCCCTTAAGGCTCATGGGGCTGGCTGAGTGACTCACGGCCCATCCCACCAGGGACCTTGTACTTGAAGACCGTTGAGCCCAGA
>KL275027.1:0-21643 GCA_000699545.1 Podiceps cristatus
CACCGGCAATTATAATAATTTTAAAACCTCACCTAACTAGCGACGCGGGCAATGTCGCATGGGGCACTATGCGTGGCGTTTCCCAGGGCGCCCACAGAAGGCGGGAGGTGCCCTCTCCTGCCCTCGCGCCGCGCCAGCACGCGGCCCCTCGGCCTACGCTGCGCTGCCGCAGAAGCTGCTCTTAAATTGAGGCATTAACGTTTTCTGTGTAATTAGGGTGGTTTTCCTTCCTCGATTCAAACTGAAACCTAGATGTGATCCCAAGGCTACCGGCAACCTCATTGCTCAGAGGAGGAAGGAGCTGTGGATATCGATGTACCATTCAGCAAGCGATAAGCGTGGATGAGTGATCCATGCCTTTCTGGGTTGCAGTCTGACGGCAATTTTATTCCAAAAATTCAATGCCCCTTTGATGCCTAACCAAACTAGCAATTAGTTGTCAAGGCGCAGCTAAAATGGCAAAATAAAACCTGTAGATTTAATCAGCATTTCCATGGTAGCTGAAATTATGCTGCTTAATGGCTGGAATGGGTTGCAATAAAAATGAGTTGACTGCGTATCCCCAAAAATTGATTCCTGGAAGAACAAACACAATAGCTTCAGGAAATAACATTAAAAAATATTAAACCACAGGTCTCTCGGTTGCCTTAAAGCATGGAGATAAAATCTAAATTTCTTTAGGAATATACCAAATTTAGCCATAGATGTAGCTGGAAAAAATGAATTTAGAAAGGGTGATTTTGCTTGGAATAAATGTTCAGAACAGCTTAGCTGACTTTTCATAAGGACTAATTTTTCTGGGGAAAAAAAATGTTAACTCTCCCATGCGCTTTGGATGTTTGGGGTTTTTTTTGTGAAATATCTCATTGTTTTCATTTTAGAGAGACAGACAATAGTGCTTTCTCATCAGAACAACGTATACAAAAAAGGTAAAAAAAATGATGTGAAAACAGCAGGATCCACTTCATTGAGAAGTTGAACAAAAATGTCCTTGATGTGGTGCTCTGATGAATGCTGGAAGTTTGTGATGTTAAAGCTGGACTATTGTCATCATTCCAGGAATGAGGGACTTAAATTAGACATAAAGAATCCAACAAACACTTGGAAGACAAAATTATCAATAAACCAGACTGTTGTGTCTACGTTACCATAGAAATTACTTCCCGACATCTCAAGAAGCATGTACAGATCATGTTTATAATGTTTTTCAGTGAAATACTATGCTACCCATGTGCTTTATCTTAGACACTTGTATGGCTTTTTATGTCTTGGTATGTTGTGATTTTACACAATGTATTTGAAAAAAATAAGGATGGAAATTGGTATTCTTTTTGCAGTTCTACTTCTGGCTAATGACATAGAAAATACTTCCATTGTGCAAATTAATCTTTTGGAGAGATGTGACAGACTGATGTTAACGGTCTTGCTCTCAAATTTTACAGCAGTATCTCATTTTTCTTTAACTTTTAAAAGTACTTAAGTCTATTATTATGTTTAAAAATCAAATAGAAAAAAAAAAACTTTATCAGCTTTACCTACATGTTATGTTGATAATAGTTGAACACAACATTGCTGACAAATTACAAGCTCAGTAGGCCTATCCTGCCAGACTTCCTTGCATGCAGGCTGTACTGCTGTCTAACCTCCAGCTTCTCCCCAGGTGCCTCCTGCTGTCCTCGTTTCAGCTGGGACAGAGTTAATTTTCTCCCTAGGAGCTGGTATAGTGCTGCATTCTGGATTCAGGACAAGAATAATGTTGATAACACATTGATGCTTTAGTTAGTGTCTAGCAACAAGTCAAGGACTTTTCAGCTTCCCATGCTCTGCCAGCGAGGAGGTGCTCAAGGAGCTCGAGGGGGCACAGCCAGGACAGCTGACCCAGCCTGGCCAAAGGGATATTCTGTACCATGTGGCATCACGCTCAGTACAGAAACTGAGGGGGGGGGAGGAGGAGCTGGCTGGGGGCCGTCGCTGGTCAGGGATGGGCTGGGCATTGGTCAGTAGGTGGTGAGCAATTGCATCATGCATCGCTTGTTTTGTGTTGGTATTATTATTCTTACTACTCTCTCGTCCTTTGCTGTCCTATTAAACTGTCTTTATCTCAATCCATGAAGGGTTTTTTTCCAATTTTCTTCCCCATCCCACTAAGAGCGGGCTGCGGTGTGGTGCTTGGTTGCCAACTGGGGTTAAACCTCGACAGCTGCCCTGCAGGCACTCTGCCCCAAAGCTGTGTTGATGCAGGGGGTTATTCTGGCCCTGGGGTATTTGCCTCTCCTGAACTTCAGAAGGCTCCAGCTACTGCACTCCTGGAAGCTTGCGGGTGTCCCTCTGAAGGTCAGCCTTTGCCATCCATTGATGAGACCATCCTCTTCCCTTTTCAAATCATCCACACACTTCACCCACTACTATTGGCTACTATTGGAAATGTACTGTAGACAACTGATTTTAGGGACTGAAGTTAGAATGCAGGATTTATGCAGGGTTCACTTTTAATTTCAGGAGTAAGTTTATTACACTTTCTGCAGCAAGAAACTATGCCGTAAAATCATGATACAGAGAGGTGGCAAATGAACAGGATTACAGTACATGAAACCATCATAGAAGGTGAAACACTTTTTTCATTAGATGAGAAAAAAAAAAAAAAATCAGTAAAATTTCGATACATTGCTTTAGGAAATAAGCTTTTCCAAAACATGATTCATTATTCACAATTCTGAGCAGCATTTTTAAAGGCTAGTGATAGAAAAACATCTGGCCTTCAAACGCTGAAGCTCTAGGAGTAACAGGTTCACATTTTGTTATTGTCTGCATGATGAAAAAGGACAAAAGCAATACCAATACAGCAGATATTAGGATTTTCACAGTTAGCAGCCTGCCTGTCACACCCCTCATTATCTTACTTGCATACAGATGGCTTTAACAACGTTTTTCCGAAGTATCCTGCAATACTGAAATGCATTCTATGAAATGGTTTACCATATGTTTATAAATATTATGTACATAATCATTACATCTTGGCTGAAAGAGAGGCACATTTGCATATAGAAGCTGTCAGGTATCTCTAATGGAAAATATTTTTTATATATATATATATAATACACACACACACCTCTTACAATTAATTACAAGTGACGATTACTACTGGGAAAGGAATTCAAGACAGTTGGTTCAGCACAATCTGACAGGTTTCATATAGATGCATTGAGCTTTCTAAACACAATTTGGTAAGTCAGTAAACATAGTGTGGATAGATACTTTACTGCTACCAATACATATCCAGTCACTTATCTCTTTCATCCCAAATTAATGTTTTGAGAATAGTACGAGTACTATGACAGGTACTTTGAATCAAATACTGATACCAAAACAGTAAAAATGAACTATTTCAGCAAATACTATTTCTAAGGCCTGCAATGACAAGAATTTTAGGAAATATTTGGAACAGTTGCCCATCAAGAAAATTGTTCTTACAGGGTATGCTTAGTTAAAGACCAGAGCTGAAGTGCTGAGCTACCAGTAACTTAAGAGATGCACCATTTCTTATGAAGAAATTAATTGTAAAGTTACTGTAGCACTCTGTAGCTCACAAATGCACAGAGAGGGATCAAGGAGAGGAAGTGAAGAGCTGCCAGGCCATCAAGAGCTGAGTGTGCAGGATGGACGGCAAGAGAGGGAGCAGGCAGATGCAAGAAAGGCAGTTGCATCCCACCTCCTGCCATGGCTGCCCCACCTGCCAGGTGATCTCTTCGGTAACTCACAGAACATACTGAAGCTGAATTACCTGGTTTCTGCCTGGCAAAGAGAGCGGCTGGATATCTGGCAACAGCTCATTACACCTGTTGTTTCTTTACACTTTAATGCCACTAGTTACCATTACTGTTGCATTTACTAATGGCTCCCTCAAGAAACATGCATAGTTAGATCTGTATTAGCATTTTCTACTCTCTGTAAAAACCTCCCTGCTCTTCTTTTGGGTAAATTTGAAAATCAAAGTTAGAAACATCCTCATTAGCAACCTGTTTACACTTATATTTTGCATATTCTTAATGACTGAAAGGATTGTCCAGAAAGGCACTGAACATTGGTCTTATACTAAGAAAAGAGGTCATCTCCATGTATTTTACTGCTGCTTCTTTCGGTGGTTAATTACCTTCAGCTAAACATGCCCAAAACTGGTGAATATGAATTTGTTTTTATCTTTGGTTCTACTTCTTCTCACTTCCTACTAACTCACAGCATTTTCTATTGTAAACAAGTCACATCTTTGTTTTGATCTCTGTTTAGATAATGCTTTTCTCTAAAGGACTTTTGTTCTCAGTCCACACAACATGATGTTGACTCTCCTCTGTGCAACCCCTTATTTTCGCTCACTGCATGTGTTCTGTAGTAGCCGTTAACTCTGCATTGAGAGATGTCCCAGAATGGAGGTGCTGAATTACTAATGCCCAGGTAGGCATTCAGAAAATGTACTGTATGAATCTCAGGCAGTATCTAATTTGACGTTATGGCCTGTTCAGCATGCAGCTGGCCTCGGGTAACAATCACAGTCCACAGTAGTGTTGTGCTAAGAATCGTACAATCACTTTGTTAGGTCCACTTTCTGAAAAGCTGTTGTTCCAGTCTAACATGTAAGCCTGAAAGTAAAATCATCGCGATGGAAATTTCTCAATAATTATAAATCCTCTAGAAATAAACCGGTATGTTATTTAACAAACAAGAAGGCCCTTTTTGATTGCTGCACACCTCCAGTCATCAAAATGGAATTTTCATCTAATATGGAAACGCAAGTACAATATAACCACCTTTCACCAATACACCAGTCCACATCTTGAGAACTGTTTCAGGGGAATTCATGCCAGAGACGTGTGTGCTAAAACCGCCTACAGCAACCACTGTTCATCAGCCATTAAAAAGACATTCACAGACATTTTGTGAACAGCACAAGAAGGCAGACATTCTAGGATAAATTATTCAAAGCTGTCATTTACTTCCTTACACATGTTCTGCAGAAACTTCCACGGTGTTTGAGATGAGATGCCACGAGAAAGGACACAAACTCTGGTCCTGCATTCTGTTTGAAGCCTGCAAGGTACACGGATGCCTGTGTCACAAAGGTGCCTCTAGGAAACGGTCTGGACACAGATTTTACAGCCTGTATGTATTAAAACGCATGGGTAACACTTGTAAGCATTAAAAAAAGAACAGAAGAAACCCCACCTACTTAATTAAAAATAAAATGTCTCACTAATGCAGCATCACTTTTAGTTCTTCTCTAATTTCGTAATTACAGGAATCATCATGCCCTAAACTGACTCTTCTGAACATCAGACTCCTCATTGTGTGGAGTGGTTTGACAATAAAATACATTCACTGACTAGCTGCAAAGCTGAGACACCACACACTATTCCCCATGTATCTTTGTTTAGTGGCTCTGCACAACAGATGGAATTTTATGTCATGCAGCATTAGGCTACTGTTAAATTTTAATTTCAATTAATGGTCTTTATACTCTTTCTTTATGCACACCAGGGATATTTTAGGCATCCATTTCCCTTCTAATTAGCTTTTATTGCTGAATTCATTCTGAATCTCTGGAAGTCATTAGATTCTCAAACATTCGCAGGTGAATTTACTTACTCTCTAATAAAATTAGTCCCTCACAAAAAATGGCTAAATTTGGTCTACCTCTATACATATAGGTATGTACTGTCTGTAGTTTCTATGTATTCCTTTCTAGTAGTCTCTTTTAATATTGACTTTTATCTTTATTAACGTTTTTGTTTCTCGGGTTGATGCGTTGCCTACTTGACTTAAAATGAAACCTGTTTCAAGGGCTTTGTCTCCTAGACTGTGGCACATCACCACTTATACACTGATCTCTGTCAAAAGGCTGTTACATATTGTGAGTTTCCTTAGAATACTGTGTTCACTGTAAAACTGCACAGAGCCTTAGAACCTAAGGCACAGGTAACTTCCACAAATACTGCTTGACAAACTCAGAAGATGTAGGCTGATAAACTGTATTGAGTACAAAAACCTTTTAATTGGTCTATTTGAAAGAAAAGAAACAACGAAGGTAACACAAGGAAGAAAGATATCAAAATCTATTTTCTTCTGCCAGTGATTTACTAGAAGAAAGGGTCAAGCATTTTCATGTTTCTGGAATAGGAAAATATGTTGCAGACTAGTGTCACTGCTCTTTATATTTTTTAACATTTGGATAGTTGCTCATGAAAAGCCTTTGGGTGGTTTACTGGCACAACAGCATCAAGCTCTAATTTATCACTGTGCTATAACTATGAAAATTGAAGAATATACCTTCAGGGGAGAGGCAATGAAAGATTCTATCTTGTATGGATTACAGTGGAATATTTATGACACTAGTTAAGAGTCTGCAACAACTTTTGTGGTAACCTCCCATTTTAGAGGGAGCGTAAGTTATATGTGGTTATTACACGGCCACAACACAAGTAATTTGTAAAATACTGCAATATTTGTAAGACTCGGAACTGTAAGACTCAGTTTATTTATACTTTTCATGCTACCAACACACAAACTACATTACTTTTAGAGAATGATTATGAACATGCTATAGACGTATCTATTCCTATATCTAAATAAAAAGGTACATTTATAGTAGAGACACCATATGTCACATATACATGGTTGTATACATACCATTATCAATGTATATATGGACATAGCAGTGCAGCGATAACGGTATTGTTCTAGTTGCTTTCTACAGTCAAGTGCACCTCATGTAAACATTCATTTCATTTAAATCCATCATTTCAAAGGACCTGGCTTCCCAGAGGCACCCTCCTCCCAGACAAAAAGACATTCTTTATAGCAGCCAAGCAGCTGAAGTCAGGAGACGTTAGCATACAGTCAATGGTCTAAATACTGGCCAGAAACAATCAGGTAATACAGAGGTAATGGTGTCACCAGAAGACTATTTATTTATGTGAGGGCTGTGGCAACAAAGATGGTGGTTTACTTCCCTGTCTAGTTTGACATGCCCGTACTTACACTAGTACAGAATTAACTCCAAACTCCCTGTTTAGTAGAAAAGAGAGAAAAAGTTTTGACAAGAAAAGGAACTTGAGAAACTGTATGCCCATTTAACATTTCCCTGGTTTGCTCCTGTAGTAATAGCCATTGTTTTGTTTTTAAATTGCCTATAGGGTATGTTTTTTCCCTCCTGATTTTTTTTAAATGGCATGGACATGATAGGCCTGAGAGCAACAGTACCTGGCTTCACTCAATATATTCCCCCTCAGCTCTTCCCTGTTTGGCTAGTGCATGCTCTTGCAGAGCCCAAGCCTCTTCCATCTCTGCAGCAAGTGCAAGTAGACACAAAAGAACGAGGCTGGCTTGTGTGCTCAGGAGGCAGTGTACAAAATGAATGTACAGCTCAAAAAATGTACAAAGTAAATAGACACATCCAAAAAGAAATGCTTTACATTGTGTCACAGTTTTGGTGCTCAAGCTTAAGTTTACAATTCACAACCAACAATACTGTTACTGAGCTCACGGGGAGATGCAGGGAGCATGAGCCGACAAGTTGCATCTTGGAACAGAAAAACTCCAGAGAGGGGTTAATTGTTCAAAGTGGCTTATGGTCCTCCAAAAGAGAAGTACATTGAACGTTTCAGAGTGGGCCAAGTACTTTATTCTCCATTGGATAAAAGGAACCTTACTCGGGTAAGGTAGAAAGCCCAAGCTCAAACCTAAGACAGACAGAAAGAAGGGTCTGTAACACGTCGGCATCTCAAAAATTTTCAGTTGCTTCATAAGGGGCAAGAACAGATGTAAGGGAAAGCTGCTGGAGCAGCTATGCATATTATTAACCAATTGAAATCAGCTGCCAAATTAACTAGTTTAACTGAGTATGGACTAATGCATCCTGTTTTAAAGGTATTTTTTTTTTTAAGTCCCTTCAAGGCTGTTTCTGATGAATTATTTTTATATTCTGGAGGATTTCCCAAACTTTCATCCTTTTCAAACAGAAAAAAATACTATTTTGTTCTATGGCTAAAAACTTTTTAATTATTCCATGAGAAATGGGGAAACAAAAATACTTCTTTCATCAAAGTATTTTTCCCCCCTCTTAGGGTGTACTTGAACTTAGATTCATAGCGGACACGACTGAAAAAAGATCTTGAAACTCACTTGATCATAGACTAAGTTTTTTCTAATGACTAATACTGTAACTTAATATAAAAAGTCAGTACAGAAGTAGCTTAAAGAATTAGATCACTCAAGGAAATTAAAGGGCCAAATCTGCTTCGCCTTTATGTAACAACTGGTAGAAACAAATGCAAGAATGTTTCCAAATTGTATTTTCTTCATTATCATTTCCAGGCAGTGCAAGATAAAAACAAAAGTAAATTTATTTATAGAAAATGTTTAAATATGCATGGTCACGAAGCATGGCACAACCTCATTTTATGTTATTCAGACTCAAAATGTGAAATAAAATGGTATTTTCCCCCAATTCAACCTTTTTTAAAAGGAAATGCTGACTAAAAGAATCATGCAAAAAAGATAATTAGAATAAAAGCATCATCTGAAGTATGGATGCTAATTGAAAAGTTTTCATTCTTTCTCAAAAGCTATTATGTGTTTTCATCTAAAGTTTTGAGGGTTTGTGATTTTTTTTGCATAAATAAGTTTAAACAACGGGTAATACAGATTTATTTATGAATTTGTTTATTGGAATTTTAAATAGTCTCAAGAATTCAAGCCGGTCAAAAATGAAATAAAAATAATGCTCCAAATAATACCTAATTTCTTCTCTGCTTTATGTAGCCATTTTTCCCCATGAGCACATTCCACATGCAGAATTTGGAACACCAGCACATTTCCTTTGTTTTACTTTTCCAATACTATTCAGTTTTTCCAAATCTTCAATTTTCACTTCATTCAAGATTTTTTTTTTTTAACTTTCCAGATTATTCAGACTTACTGGTTAGCAAAATTTGGTTTTGTTTTTTAAAGCTGATATATATGTAAATTCTGCTTTAAAGTACTGAGTTAACAGTTCCCTGAAATTTTTGTGCACTTGTCTTTGAAGTAACACATGTGACAGCATTTCTCTTTGAAACATTCAAACGTGTTTCTGCTACTACTGGGCTACATAGTCACTTCACCACTGAAACCCATAAGCTGTGGCTGTGTGTCATTGGTACCCTTTCAAGTTTTTTTTCTTCTGCAGCATTTGTTTGGGATTATTTTATTGTGTCACTAACAGGCCTCCTTGGATTTTTGTCCTTTATGGCTTATTCCTGCCAGCTGCAAAAATACTAGCTTCCTTTTTTAATCATGAAATGAATTGTTGCGGCAATGGGGAATGCTACAGTTTCCTCCACATAACGTTCTCCAATCAGAAAATTATAATTTCTCAGACGCATTAGCACAATATACGAGGAAACAGCTGCATAATTTAACTTAATTGTTAAGCAATACCTCATTATAGCTAGACAGTAAATTCAGCAGTTCACATTTTTTGTGCACCTCTCGTCTTTTCAGTGCTTGCATCATGTTCTCTTTTTTCATCTGCCCTTCTGCTCCCAAAGGTGCTGGAAAAAAAAAAGCTGTATTTGCAATAAAAATGTAGTTAATCTTCTTTAAGAACCATCTTAAATTAACAGTAGATAGTTTCCTATAAATTTGAATCTTAGGTAAGTACTAGATAACCCTGGAAAGTCTAGTAGCAGATACTCACCCCCTTTTTTTAAACCAATCAAAACGAAACATCCAAAATCCAGGATCAACTAAACATTCAGTTCTGAAATACATCTTGACTTTTAAAGGCCTGTGACAGCAGTAAATACTGTTCAGCAGAAAAAAAGGTAGAGGTGGAGAGCTGCAAAACCAGCACCATTCAATGCAAACATGGTGAGCACCTACTGTACGACTTGTTTTAAGGCACTATGAGACAAGAAAACATTTGCATTCCCCACTAGTTCGTCTTCATCTAAGAAAGTGTTATTGTTTGTATAGATCTATACTAGATCAGGCAACGTTGGCAGGCTAACACCATCTTTTTTCCAGCCATTCAGTAAATCTAGTCTTTTATTTTCTTTTGCCTTTTTTTAGCATGCCTTAATAAAAGTTTCATCCTAAACCAGTTTTAGTTTTAAATTGAAGATTTTCTTTTTAAATTGTAGAACTTTTTTTTTTTTTTTAATTCAGTACTTTCTAAATCAATGCAAATTTATTTATGCACTTCTATTTGATTTCAGGGACCAGACTCAGGTAATTGCACAGTGTATTCATATTATATGTCTACGTGCTGATTCCTAACTCCCATGCAAATACTAATTTTATAGATTCTCTAGGTTGAGGGAGAGAAAAAACATCTCACTCAGTTTCTATGTATTTTGTGTTTTAAGTAACTATTCCGAACATGCATCACATTTATTTCTGCCATTGTCTAAACACATGTTTAGATATCTCTAAAATATTTGTATTGTATCATAAAATAAAAAAAATCTACTGGAGTTGCTCGTAACTTACAGGTGTGTTACCAGGTCTTTCCTGGTAGCTCGTGGTTTCTGCCTCTTTGGACCAGAAGTTCTCTTGCATTCTGAATGTGGATAGAGACTGTGCTATCGCAACTATGAATAGCACACCTTAATCTTATTAATAGATTTCTCTTCTATATTCTTAACCAAGGGTTCATATAGTATCTGGGAGAAGGAAAAGATTTTACTGAAATGGTGCTACTCACCCTCTAGACTCCCAGAAGAAATTATCTGGAGCATGGCCTCTCCAATGCTGAAAATGAAGGAGATAGCATCTTCAGTTGTAAGTCTACTTTCAGTCATGTGAAAAGCATACAGAACTCATTTTGAGTGAGGCCAGAACAGTAAATATTAAGAACAACCATTTACATTCCCCTGTAAGTTAGGACTATTATAGAGAAGCACACAAGAGACAGTAGGAAAACTTCAGTGACCTTTCTTCTTGCCAGTTCTATGTAGTATGAGCAATCAGTGATTAAAGGCTTTCTATAACTGTGGCCAAACATTAAAAAAAGTTAAAGCCTGGGCCTTTGTAAGAAGGTTTTGAGGTTTTGTTCCATTTGTTGTTCAAAGACATTAAAATAAAATCACTTGGATACAAGAAACAGTAACACTAGAAACCTGAATGTGTTTAGTCAGAACATTAATTACTGATAACAATCGATAATCCCTGTAGCTTCTGCTCCGTGTAGTCCTCCACCCATTTAGCTAGTTTCTAATAAACATTCCAAAAAAAAAAAAAAAAGACCTATTTTTATCATATTTATAACCATTTCATAATCAAATGCTGGGGTTTTCTGATTACTATACAACTTAATACAGCCTGAGTTCATTAGCTAGATTTAAGAAGTTCACACTACCGTAGACTAGCTTTTCTGCTAAGCAGTATCTGTGTCATCTGATTTCACTGATATATGTGTATCAATGGCATAATTACTGAAATAAAACTGGTGTTGGTAGGGAATCAAGACATTTCTGTGAGGTTTTGTTAACTTAATTGCTTGTTTCCCATATTGTGGACAAATAGAGCAAGGATTACGTTTCTCCCTCGTGAGGAAACAAAAGGGACATAATTGCTTCACCAGGTCTGTTATAACCAGGATCTGACAGTTCAGAATCTGACAAACATGGTGAAAATACCTAGCTGTGTATTAATATGCAATTATAAAATAAAATTTGCCTGTAGTTATCACTAAGGGGAATGACTAATTGTCTTTCTGACCTGGTCATCTAATTAAAGTAAGTAGAACTATAGTCATTACATTCAGTTCTTAAGAGAGATGATTATTTTCTGTTGATAATTACAGAAGAATAGTACAGAAACAAGCTTCACAATACTTGCATAAGGGAAATAATATTTCTCTTCTGCACTGGGCAAGGGGAAGGAAAAGATCACCACAAATGTGGTGAGATTTAATTTTAACAGTACCATTTCCTTGCTACTTCAAAAATGCACTGTTTTATTTAGAAAAGGCATCCAAATAAGAGGAAGCCTGGGAGAGGTGAACACCTGCTACGAAGTATTGCTGAGATGCTACAACATAACTACACTGCAGCTGGTTCATAGCTCACACTGCCCTGGGATGCTCTTGGCCTGAGCAGGGTTCAAAAAGATCAGTCATTTCTAGGGACTTCATCAATGTCCACAGCTATAGAATTAGTGTTTTCAATGTAAGATTAACCTTAATCTACATGGGTGCAGAGTTACATACTGCATATTCTTACATGTATTTTATACATATACACTAATCACATATTCTTAACATATCTGATGTATAGTGAACTCCTGGGTCATGTTATAGACAATTTTTTTTTTCCTGTTCCAAGAAGAAACACTATTTTGACCAAACCAGACCCCCATTAAGAGTGTTTCTCAGTATGATTCTGAATAACTGAACATGACGTAACAAATCTGATTACAAGTTCACTGATCCTAGTTAAAATTCAAGAGTACCTTGGATGAAGAAATTGTACCTGTTTAACCAGGAGATGAATCAGGTCTGCTGATGAAAAGATGTCAGAGAAGGACAATAACTTAGCAAACTGAAAAATATGGAAGAGTGACAGCTATTGTTTGTTTTAACCAAGCCCCCCAGAAAACTGTTGGTCAATCAGTTCTTGTAAAATTATTTATAAAAGGTTCTAATAAAATCTGTGGGTATGCTTACAACGGGAAAAAAAAATGAAGTCCTTTTGTGGTCAGTATAGCAGCTATGAAAACAACATTAAAACCAAAAATAAATCTGAAATGCAAAAGCTAAAAGCAATTATTCAAACAAGTGTAACTGACACTTAATATGCTAAGGTAAACAATAACCCCATTAGCATATTTTGCAGTTCCCTGATACCCAACCATACTTATCAACACTGAACTGTCTTTGTTCTGCATGAATTAACCTTCATCTTTATCTCACAGAGTTTTTGAATGGCAAACACTGTAACAATGATCGAGATTAAAATGTTAGCCTGAAGTCAGATACCTGATACAATGGATGAATCTTTAATTCACTTTTAAATTGCTTAAATAATGTTACATTCAAAATTTTCCACACGGATGAACATTAATTCATCCAAGAAAGAAATGTTGCCATGTTTAATTCAATAGTTTTAAAAATTTAGTTATTAAAAGATTTTCATTTAGCATTTCCTTTGGTATTTTATGCCTTGCTTAGTAAGAAAATGCATCAACAGGCCATGATAAAGAGATTAAACAAAGCTATAAAAATTCTGCCCAAACCGAGTATTTGCTTTCATTACAATAGCTTTTTACTCAGGCAGCTAGGACAACAATGAATGACATAATTTGATAGCAGATTAACACAATCATGGCCTCTGTTTCTGAAGCAGTTCATTGATGGATAGGTAACAACTAATAAAGAGGGCTCTTGAAGCCTTCTGGGTTTCTCTCATTTATCACTAATTTGACACTTAGGTGTTGTTCCTTGTAGAAGACGAAAAAAACAAAACACACACAAAACAAACAAACAAACCAACCCCACAAACAGAAGACTGACCCTTGATAAGGTGCTGATCAAAAGTCTTTTAAATCACAACCTGAAAGTCTCATTTCTGACCAATGATTCTTAAAAATACTGGTATTTTGAAAATAGAGAATTTAAAAATGCCCTAAACTGCTTAAAAATATGCTGTCTTTAATAACCTGACAAGTGAATAGTTCCATGAAATAAACCAAACCAGCATTAATGTGATTTAATATAGTATTTATTAAGAGGAAAAATATAGGAATGCCCACACACTATGTGGAGAAACATACCACTATTATCACAGAAGTTTTAGCTTTATTACTCAGAAAAACTCCTTTAAGTTAAACAGACATTCTGTAAGAGTTTGTGTAACTAACAGAAAGAGATCCCTCCCTACAAATCAGGGAACCCAATTTTTCTATTTCTTCTTCTATAATTTCATTTCATAAATCTGCATATTCATTATAACAGATAACACTCTAGCTCTCCACCTCCCCGCTGCAGCCTTAGAAGTCTTGATGGGGGTTTAGTAGCAATCTAAATTGAGGGTGTTTTTAAGGCAAAAAAGGCCATCCTAAATGGTTTGAGTAGTAAGGAGGAAAGATTTTCAATACAGTTTGAGAACTTTCTTTCTCAGCTTCAAATTAAGATACGCAATTTTAACCACTGATATATCCCTGCTGCTCTGTCACTCCAGATTAAGTATCACAGAGCTCTTATGACAGTTCTTAACTGAGCTTTACGGATCTTCCACCAAAAACAGGTTTTTTTAAGGTGGGAAATTATAAAAAGCATTTGGCAAGAAAGCTGTATCAGGTCCAGGCCCCAGATCCAGTTTTGCCCAGACACCTTTTTGGCCCAAAGGAACCTGACGTTCATCGACCAGTAACAGAAAACCATCTTTTGAACAGAGTGCTCAAGGCCATTGAAAACACTGGGTATTTCCTTTCTGGACAGAGCTTTTGAGTATCATCTATTAGAGCATGATTCCTTTTGGCATTAGCTGGCATTCAGCAGCCATTGTTCTTACTTCATTTTCATACTTCGTTTGAGCATCACACAAGAAGCACTCTGCGAGGGCACAGAGATTCACTGGGACCTCCAGACTGCAGGTGTTTCCCTCAGCTACGTCCAGTTGCTGTTAGTCTGCCGCGTCATACCAATGCCAGGCTCTCTAGTGTTGAGCATCCAGCTCTAAGGCAACTTTTGTGATAGATTTACACAGATAAGCAACAATATAAGACAAAAACTTAGGCCATATGCTTATCATCCACACCCCAGCTGTACACAGACATCTGGGGTATGCCTGAGGAATTACAGCACTTAATGCACCAATGAGTTAGTGCTTGTCTCACAGCCCGGGGTTAGGAAGTTAAAGCAAATATGACTGCACATCACAGGATGGCTTTAAGGTGCCACTTGTGTGTCAGAAACACATAGTGCTATCCCAGATCAGCCATGTGGGGCAACAACACACACACACACACCCCCAATGAACTGTCCTGTGTAGAAAGTGTGATGAGCCCTATCCACTGTTATGGTCCTACAGAAGGTAAAAAGGAAACAAAACCTTATGTTTAGGATATGAATATACCTTCAGTAAAAACCTCTCTTGAAAACCTATTTGGCAAAAATTTAGGAAAGAATTTGAAACTGCTGGGAGGATCTTTTGTTTGTTTTGCTTTTCTAAACCTGAGCCAGTTCATATTGTTCAGCTTCTAAATTAAGACTAAAAACCGTCCAAAGATTTTTTGTTTAAACTTACTTTCTTAACCTATGGTCAGCAACACAGAGTTTCAGCTATTGTTAACTTGTCTTCCCCTGGGGGAAAAAAAAAATCTACAATATGCTCCAGGTATACATTTAGGTGATGTTAAAAGCTTACAAGACATACTGATTTTTCATAAAGGTTGATATGAACTTGGTCCCTCAGTGTGGTAAAGCTAAAAGTCAAAATGAAATATACAAAGTGTGCCCAGAATCCTAAATATTCAATACAGTATTTTTCTGCTCTCAAGTTGTCCTACACATCGTCACAAAGCTCACTATTAAAAAGCATTGGGAATGTTTGTTTCAATGCATGTGTGCCCACAATTTAATCCTGTAACCTCAAGAACATCATCATCATTTATATTCTTCCTAAAGTGGTCAGCAAGCTCAAAATGCATGTATGTGATTCTTAACTCAGGCATAGGTTCAGGTTCATATGGAAATATCTGTATCTATAGCTCCCTGGAAGTGAAGCTTCTGTCCTCACCTCATTTTCAAACAGACTTTTTGCTGCAGGTGGAGGGTAAATAATTTAGATGAAATGTAACTGTTATTTAACTGTAACATAAACACCTTAGAGACCAAACCAGTGTTTAATTGTGACATGTAAATAAACATGTCCACTCCATGTTAACTCAAGACTTTTTTATCCTACTACTGATTGTGAAGTATGGAGGTATATTCAGTTACAAACACAAGGGTATCACAGGGCTGCACTGCTCAGTGTTCACAGATCAGTGAACAGTCTGCTCCCATTCAGCAGTGAGGCTGCTGAACAGCAGTGGAGATTCTCTAAAGGGAGGTGCTTTTCTGAGCAGGCAACCTAAATTCAGGAAAATACATTAAAAGAGCTTTCATCAATTTTGAAATATTCCATCTGACAAATACAGCAATCCTCAATTGTCACTTTCTTAATCACAAAGCCAAGTTAAAGAAGTTATTCTCTTGCAAAACAACGGGGAAAAAAAAACAACCCAACAGGTGATCCTTAGTATCTATTGTACTTCTTCTCACCTTTCAGTAAATGCAACTGGTTAGTACAGTCATTCACCACGCTGCCTCCTGTTGCTAATGCAATAACTGCTATCTAAGCAGGCAGAACATGATCTAGAAGGGGGCCCTCCCTGAAATAGCTGCTGTTACAGATCCATCTTGCTGTATTTTTCCATGTTACGCACCTCACTAAAATAGTATGGCAAAGACAGCAGCAGCATCTATACCGTCCTAGAGGGGAGGCAGCGAGAAAGCCTGCAGGTGATCGGCAAGTCCTCAGGTGAGTGAGTCAGGCTGCAGGGAAGGAGCCAGCACGGCTCTAGTTAGCGTTAAACTGCTCTGTCACAACAGCTGACATTCTGCATAGGGGCATCTGGCCAAGACGCTCTGCCGAGAGGCAGGGCACATACTACAAACCTCAACAGTTTCTCTATGAAGCTTTGGTGTTGTGTTTTGGGCTTGGTTTTTGGTTTTTTAAGTTTTGAAAGTCTTTTGGGAAAGATCTATTCATAGCTCTGCATCCATTGTAGATGAAGACCCACTTCAAGAAAAATGAGGAGCAAATAGCAATACAAACTTTTGCTCTCTGTTCAGCCCTCTTTAAAGTTTTGGTAACACATAACGTTTATCAAAAAATGTGACTATTTTCATCCCAAGATTGTCATGTCAAAAATATCCCAGGAATAAACCACAAAAGGACAGGTACTGAACTTGGTTACTTTGTTTTAAATTATGTAAGGTTAGCAAAATATTTCTAAATAACGCAAGGAAAATCTTTATAAGCATTGAATTTTTTAATTAACAGCCAGGGCCCACTGATTTTGTGACTGGACAAGGAGAATTAAGAAATTATTTTATCAGCAACTTGCTGTAATATAGCAATTTAACTGAGAAAAAGAACAGCGCAGGTGCACTATGTTAAGACCCTCTAGAGTATCTGTCAGATCTCAGGAAACAAAAACTCAATTAAAGATATTAATGCATTAAAATTAAAAAAAAAAAAAAAAAAAAAAAAAAAAAGGCAAACCCAAAACTGTTTACTGACCTGAAACAGTGAGGAAAATTAACCAGCAGAAGCAAAATCATCTTGTTGTATCATTTACATAATTAACCTAGCTTGGCTAAAGGCTTCTAAGTTATAAATAAAATAAAAGGGTATGTTGGATACTTAGCCTGGTTTTCTAAATGACTTGTCCATATAATTTGCAGGTCCATTTTGTATGTAGGTGCATATTTACTCCAGAACCCTGCATGTTCTCGGGACATACTGAAGTATTCTTGGCTTTGTGTATCACTTGCACTGAAAAGTTGTGGTTCTTGGCAACAAAGGCTGGGAGTTCTAGGAAAAGAAGATAGCAAGAAGAAATAATTGACTGATATTATTTCACATCATAAGTTGAGTCAGACAAGGCAGACTCAAAAGTACATTCTGTCGTACCTAAGCCTGTGTCCAAGAGGGCAAACAGGGGTGAGAGAAAGACAGAAAAGACAAAGATCCCAATTTTCTGGGTACCATTAACTCTATGTATGAGGAAGCATATTAAAACAAAGGAGATTACCTTCAAGCGAGGTGATGGAAATACTAATGTTTGTTGCCACAAAATGCAGCATCATTAACAAAGTAGATCCTCTCATTTTAAGTCTTTGCTATTTTAAACATTGCAGTTTACTGAATGTTTCTTCTGTTTATGGATTCTTTTTTCAGACTTTAATAGCAGTCCAAGCAGTAATATCTAAATGGTAATCTAACATTAAAATCTAAATTGGCTGTTTAAATAGTGTACACTGACACTATAGATAAAAAAAGATATGTTCTCAGGTCATTTCTCAAAGGTTTGGAGGACAGAAGAGTACATATGAAGCAAGACCCCAGATTCCCTTTCCAGCACAAGGCCTTTCCGCTCCAGTGCAACTCGATGCACATCGAAGGTTCACGCTGTGTCATGCTTTTGAGTTCTGAATGTATGTGATATGAAGGCATCTAAGGAAGAAGCCTGTGACAGCAGCTATGATTTGGTTTTGGCAGGTAAGCATCGCGCTATTCTTTGAATGGTAGAAATATGTCAGCATTTCAGAAGGAAACAATGTTTAAGTAGGAGAATAACCTTTCTGCATTTTTGTGTATACTAAAACTGTCACTATTGAAAGGAATTCTCTTCAAGAATAAGGGTAATGACTTGTCACCTTCTCAGTTTGATCCTCTGCCCTTTCATCATGGTTTGCAGTCGGAATGCAGCGCTCAGCAGTACAACTATTCAGGGAAAGCCCTAAAGAAAGGAGAGGGCATCCTAAAACTCAAAAAAAATTATTCTGACAAACCTGTGTTTCAGTCATTCATTTCTGAATTCCTTGCCTCCTTGCTTAAAAAGTTTCTTTCTGCTCCTCCACCTCTTTGCCTGCATCTCTTTAAAGGCTGAGCAGCTCTCACTACACACAGTATCATTTAGGATAGTTTCTCTAATATTGTTAACAATGTTAAAATTCTTCTTTGGAGGTGTTTAATATGTGTCAGATTCATCTGCATTTCTTACCTAGGGACCCAACACTTCCATAGCTTGCTGTAAGACAAAGCTGTTCTCAAGATTTCTTTTTCTCTACTATTACTGGCCATCCAATAACATAAATGATTTTGCTGTTTCAGTGATCTTTTGATATAATCAAACAGATCCTTCCAAATTCTCTTTTTCCAATGCTAACAAGGTATGTGTCAGCAAGTTTCCAGATAGGTGATACCCTTTATAGCTGCACAATACTTGTGTGCCTGACACAATCACTGTGTCCCTGTTATTTTTAGCATTAGTAGTTTGCCCCATTTATCAGTAATCTTACTTCATTCATTCTGAAGTACAAGTTTCTTGCAGGAGTGCACAACCATTTCAGTTACTTTTTTAATTGACCACATTCAAATTCACAGCCTTGAAAATTCATCACTGGTCCACCGTTTAAGTTATCCTTCTCGTAAAACTGAAACAGGAGGATAACTAGTGTAGGAGAAGCACAGAGAACTTTCCTCTGCTGAGCCGTGACTTTGGAACCAGGACAAGATACTGATCTCATCACTCAACAAAAAGTGAAAGATCCTCCCTTTGGCTTTTAATACAGTAACAGAGAATAATCTAAAGTGTCAATATACACTCCTTTTCAAGGCTACAGAAGATCAAGTCCAATTGGATTACAGAAAGTACCAACCTGGGTGAGGATAATGCTTTAAGCACACAGCGATAAGCAGGATAAACAGGAGGCTATTTCCACTGGGGCACCAACACAAGACGTTTGCATAGACTATAGAATATAGGCTAGAATAATGCACCATCTCCGGTGTTACTCAATACAATGGCCCTTGCCACCAGTATTAACTCCTGAATTGTACTCTTGGAACTATAGGAATAGCCACTTTAGTTAAAAGGCATTTTAGATTTTTAGTTTCTTTTTTTGAGTTCTCCTGTATTTCACATCTGTAAAAAACAAAGAGGTTTCATTTGAATTTACCACAGTTACTGTTATAATGGAGGCCATATACAATTCTCAGAAGGCAAATGGAGAGTCTCACTTTGATCAAAACCAGAAAGTGTTTATTTTGATCTCTTACAAATATTCGTAACTGATCTATTAACCTATAAGGCATTTTCATCTTTGAGATGCATTATTCCAATAGGTTTGATTCATATTCTGTATCCACAAAATGGAAGGGCCGGTATTAAGAACAGCAATTTAATCAATTGCCCAGTGCGCGAGCCCATGTCTGCAATTTCTGCACAATGAATTTAGTGCACCATTTTAATCGAAAACTGTCTAATTAGATAATTTACAACCAACATTTACAAATTAGATGGCTGAACCTAAACCATGTGAAAGGTCTCTTTTTTAGTCTAATTTGTACTTGTGTAAAATGAAAGTTTTTAGCTTTTTTTTTTTTTTCCTACAAGAGACATATTGGTCTTCCAATAGCTGTAATTATGGATGCAAGCAATATGCAGACTGAAAATGATTTACAGCACATCAGCTTTGTTCTAAAGCCAAGGCAGAAAACAATGACATGTTGGTGAGAAATTAATTTCTTTACAGCAATTAATTATCGGGCCCTGCCCGCCAATAACAGTGAAATAATTCAAGTAAGAAAATACTTTTAAATTGTTAGATGATACAGTAAAAAACTGATTACAATACAGTACATCATAACAAGTGATTGGCCTCAAGAAGGTCCTAAGGTCCTCTTCAGCCCTCCGCTAAACACTTGGATAGAACACTGTGAATTTGGGTGTTTGGCACATGACTTTAAGGGGTTGGACTAGATTATCTTTAAAGGTCGCTTCCAACTCAAACCACTATCTTCTGGTGTGGATGGGATAAAACTACTGAAAATGTTGTCTAGGTGAGAAAAATATCCAAGTATGTAAGCTTTAATAAACTGCAATTTTCAGCCTAAGCTCCTTCTCCATACACACTGCCAATCTTCCCAACAGAAATGAACACAGTCAGACCCCTCCAAGATGGCTTTTCCAAGATGGAAAGGAATAACTTAAGAACTGTGGAAAATGTGGGCCATAATCATTTGCAAGACCGGGGCCCTACTTGTAGAGGTATCTCTCAGGAGATATTTTGTATCACCTTCTCACTTTCTATTATAAAATTAACAGTCAATAGGAGGAAATGAATCTTAGGTTTACTGCTCCCTACCTTTGAAAAGCAAGACTATCCTGCATGATAGACTGAGAAGTCAAACTTTGAGCATTCATTTCTTTTCCTAGAGTGCCTTAAAAATCAGCTCACTTGTTGCTTTTGGCACAGAGACTTTTATCACCACCCAACAGCCAAGGTAATTCTAAACATTAACACCTAATTCATCAAGTTTTGCATTTCTGAGTAAAGTTAGAGTTACCAAGAATCACTTGTTTCCACTAGAGTAACATCATCTAGACCAAACTTGACTGCTTCAGTAGTCAAACAAAATGGAAATTCTCTAAACATTTTTTTTTTTTTGTTCTGGAGGGAGGAGGGTGTGAGGGTGGTGTTTTGTTCTGTTTTGTTTACACACACACACGCACACACCCTCCCCTTAAAATAAGCTTCTGGAAAAAAAAAAAATAAAAGCCAGAACTCTGCAAAGGAGGAGGAGAAAGTACAACAGAACCAAAAGGGTGTTTGTTTTTTTTTTTTTTTAAATCACCATGAGGAGGACAGGAACTAGAAGCTAAGTATTTCCTTATATCTACTGTTCAGAATAATGCTAGCTCTGTGGGTGCTACAAGCTTGCTGCAATTAATCTAAATATACAGGAAGACTTACTTCATTCACATCATATTCAAGTATATTAAGTGCTCGAACACTGCATAGTTTTAAGAGCTTCCTAGCTTCAAAAGCATTAAA
>KL275029.1:5574-30598 GCA_000699545.1 Podiceps cristatus
AAAACCATCCAGCAACAACTTTGACAGCAAGATGTGTACAATGTGGTGTAGTGAAAGTGCAAGAAAAGACAGATAAATCTAGTTGTGTGATTATACATAGTTCACTTCTAGAGTTCTATAAAATTCACATTCCTATTTTTATTCCTGGTACAAACAGGTGTGTTTCTATCTGTCTATCAAAGGATATGAATTAAGTACAATTTCTTTAGAGACCTTGTATGTATTTAAGCATCATATGTGTAATTAGTAATAGTTATGTTCATTACTAATATATAGCTATATAAATACATAAATGTTCCACTTTTCTGGAAAGTTGTCGTATGTGTATTTCTGATACATTTGGTACCTCTGAATGACAAGTTGTAAGCTTTTCAAAGCAGAACAAGTGTCAGAAGCTGAATGGGCTTAGATAAATGTAGGGTATTATTATTAATTATGCTTCTCACAGACAAGTGAAGCTTCTTAGAGTACTAGAAACAACTCAGAATTGTTGACTGATTTTTTTTTTTTTTTTCTTTTTTTCCTGCTGGAACTAATTAGGCAAAAAGACAACATAGTGGTTTATGGATATAATAGGTTGAGACAGAAAAACTCTCTGTGTTCATAGTGAATGACCTTTTAACTTTATTTTCATTTCTGTTTTGTTTCTGAGAGACCAGACTTAATGCAAAATTTGGCCTCTTCAAGCCTATGGAAGTCAGGGGTTTCATCTAAAGCAAATCAATAGAGAAAAAAGTGTCTTTTCTATATTTGTTTCTGTTTTTCTTCCACTGCACTGTTTATTATCTGCCCTGCAGATATGGTTTGACCTCTTTGAATTGTTACTCAGGAAGCTGAAGGGAGGGTTGGAAAGCTCACCTTGATTTGGTTTTCCCATTCAATGTATAAATCATTGCAACTGACTGCAGATCATGCTGGTTACAATGGAAGAGAAACAGTTCTTTTCTGAGCTTCTTTATCAGGCACATTAGATAAAGGCCATGTTTCCTTTCCAGGATGGACAGTTCATCAACACTTTTACACACGCATGCCATCTTTAGAACTCCTGTTGCTATGATTATGCTGTAACTTGTGTCTCTAGATCCACACTGAATAGCCATCACCGTTTACCAGGCAGGCACTCTGACAGGCAAAGTGCTGGGTTGAACATTAATGACAGAAGATACTCCAAATGACAACATACATGAAGTTTTATAGAAAACTGAAAATGTGGGGCGTTAATATACTTTATCACACTGATAACCTGATTTGACATTCCTGAATATGAGAAAACCTCTTTACTTGGACTGGGTTTAATTTGCTACCTTAATATGTCATGCCCTATGCTGGACATGGACCTGCTATTGCCGTGACAACCTTTTTACTCAAGTGATAATGACCCTGGATACTACTGATGAAGGTGACAGCAGAGAAAGTATTGGCCAAGATTTTTATAACAGTGCTAGGAGTTAATTCATAAATGTTTTACACAAAATAAGAATGAGTCCTTCTGTGTTTATGCGAGATCAGGACCCTTGAATGCTACAGTAATATTAAAGTTGCAATCGCAATGGTAGGAAAAAAATCCTAACCCCTGACATAGGGCATTATCAGGCCTCAAAAGTGCAAGAATAATAATGTGATGATGTATTTACTTAATTTTATAATGTATGATGCTGAATATGCTCATAAAATCAAGGGACTGCTTCCCAGATGCATGGACCATTCATAACTTCTATTGATTTCAAATGCAAGTGCTTAGCACTTCTGAAAGGAGAGGACGCCATGTGAAAAACCATTATAAAATGTGATTTTTTGTGCTAAAACTAATGGTAAAATGAGATGAATCTATTGTTTATTAGCACTAGCTCATTTTACAATATCTAGATATATAATGGAGAAGAGCTTCTGAACATCATGGGTATAACACTGGCACCCAGATCATATCAGATTTACCTCATACAGCTTCAACTGCAAGGCTTTCAGAATATCAAAGTACAAAGGGAGCTGAGGGAGATTTGACCCTCTATCTGATAAGAATATATTAATTAACAGTTTGAGGAGAAGGGAAGAATGTAAAGCTAACCAGTATTCAAATCATATATGCTGTAGTCTCTATGGAATGTTTCCTTTTCAGTTCTTGCTATTATGTTTTGTAATAAGGTACTCTATCTCTCAAGTGCAAAAAAGATTATGAAGTTATTAAGACTTAGTAAAGTCCTCTTTTTCAGAGAGAAACCACGTAGAGTAGGCTTTCAGCTCTATAGAGAGCAGTATTTTGGGAGGAAGAACAGCTCAGTGGTACCTTTCTCAATTTAATGAATTTAAAAAAAATAGAAGATTTTTCTAAGTACACAGAGTAAAACATACTTAAGAATAAAATGAAAGATGCTGCAATTGAAAAAAAAAAAAAAAGAAATCTTGTTAAACCAAGTAAATTTTACAAACCAATGAGAGAAGCAATAGCATTATAGCAGGAATTAATCAATGAGTGTATTTCTGAAGAGAAAGGGCAGGTTTAAATCCTAACTTTAATAGAGAGGCAATATTTTGTATCTGCTTTACATTCTGTTAATTGGAAGTTTCACAGGCAGTTTTGTCGTGCAGGTAATCTAATGATATGCATTGATAGTTTATGTCTTCAGTGGGGCTGCTTTGCATTTACTAGGACAATGAACTATCAGACAAGAAGTCAGTAAGAACATGTATTCTACCGACGTAACTGAACAGAAGCAGGGCTCTGCAGATCAGATACATTCATGGAGTATCATATTTACTGAAACTCGAATTAAGTCCCAAATGTCTACTTCTATGCATTTCCTTTTGGTTGCTGGTAGTCTAGATATTTTTGCTCTCTCATAATCAATCTCATCTTTTTTTCTGTACTTGTATACTATCAATCCAGTTGTCCTTTCTATTCTGTCTTTATTTCTGTCAGGGCAGCATCTGCAGAAATTTGTATTGAGTGGAAGATCAGCCTTCATTTTACCATCTCTGAGGCACTACTAGAAATTACCATCTTTCGTTGCGTTGTCATAGTACAAGAATAATAAATGCTGGTTTCAGCAAGAGGCAAAAATCTGTAATCATATGATACACGTACTCTAGAGTATAAGAATAAAAGTTGAGATTGTTACAGCGCATTACTGTCTGTAAAGCTTAGGGGTGTGCTTTTCCTGGCTATTATAATTATGTAATTATGAAATAGAATCTGATATTAATTTTATTAGTGGATGATTAAAATTTAAGCATATTTTCTTTACAGAACCTGATGAAAAAATGCTTTGATGATTGAGACAGTGGGGATTTCAACTAATAGACTGGTACTTGTTTCATTCTACTTTTAAAACACTAAGATTTACAATAAAGAATTTGGCAGACATTCAGTCATAAAGCTGGTGGGTTTTTTTAAGAATTTATTGTATTAGCATTTTAGAAGAGTCTATTGTCTCTGCAACATGAATTCCACTAGAACTCTTGAGACAAAATGGCTTCATTGATGCAAATTGGCTGCAACAAATCACATCTATTGTATTAAATGCATATGAATTTTTATTGCTGTGGAATAGATTAAAAGAAGTTGTATTTTGTGGGAACTTTGCAACTCTGTCTCATGAAAATTTCCCAGTGAAGAGCTGTGTGTTTTGTTTTTTTTAAATCTCTTTAGGCTAAAGTTTGCAATGAAAACTAACAATATTCAGCTATATTTACATTTCAATATAATTTGAATGCAAAAGTTTTATAGGTCTTTCATAATAAAACTTCCAGAAATAGTCCTTCCTGGGCTTAAAAGCTAGAATGAAGCCTTATCAGGCTAGAGACTAGGTCACAACGGTAGAGTTTCAAGTTACGAATGCAGACACCCGGAGATCCTCAGCCTATCTGCGGTTGGTAGTTCATGCCCTATTGCCTAAAGAAACTTCTTGTTCTCTAACTGGTCTTTTCTTGTATATCTTGGAGATGAAGCACCACGTTCAAGTGTGTCTCTGTGCACAGATTGGGACAGCTCGTCATTAGAGGTCTCTTTCCTGCCGATGTATGGTCTCAAGGCTTCATTACAAATCTTTTCAAAATACAGCCTCTCGTCTCTTCAGCCAAGTTTCTCACACCTCACAGACTCATTAGATGCTATGGGCCTTGTAAAAAAAGTCATAATAGAAGAGAGTTTCTGTGAACTTGTAGGCATCCTTGCACGTGCTTTGCCTCATCAAATCAGTAGTAATAGCTTACATTTCCTTACATGACAACAGGGAATGTTACACTTCTACAAACACAGAATCCACAGAGATCTTACTTGTGGAAGTTTTTGATGAAATAATCTATTAATATTGTTATCATTTAGGTAGTGAATAATATTTAGTGATGAAGTAGCATCTGAAAAATTTGTGGGAATGACAGATTTTGTCCTGAAAAGTCCTGCTTTCCTTTTCTTCATCTCCTAATTTGGTCAGAGAATTGAGAGTTCCTCCGAATGAGATCCTTATCTGATCCTTGAAATCCTTGTCGGTGTGCAGAAAATGAAACAACATGTAATAAATGAATTAAAAAAGGTGCATAATACATATATACATATTTTGAACCTCTGTTGTGCCTCCAGCAGAAGTATTCACAAGAAGGGTGAAAATAGAAGCATTTTAATAACTTTCACTTATGGTCATGTGTTTCTAATGTATGTTAGAAAGTCTACTAGAAATTTAATGTTCTAAAAATTCAACAGTCTCTGGCACATGTTTAGCATCATGCAGTAGAAATAGATTGTTTCCTAGACAACGGGCCGTGACAACCTCCAGATCATTTGTGCTTATTCAAACAATGTGTTATGACGAAATGATTGTGGGAAATCATATGAAGCATATTTCATACCCTCACCATAAAAAAAAATGCAATTAGATACATGTTGCGAGAGATGCTCTGTTTTTACATTCTGCAGCCAGACCCATTGGCTGCAGTAAATCACTGACCAGTTTAAAGATCTACAAATCAATGTCAGAGCGTATGATTAATCTCAGTGTCCTAAAAGTGAGTTGAGAATTTGTTCTGAAAGGAGTTTTATGCTCCAAGGTAGTCTGGTAGGAGTACTGACCAGGCAATTACTGAGTCAGATTGACAGTCATGCCTGGAAGGGTCACTCATGTTTCTAATGACTAAATGCCTTATTCATAAGAAAGTGTTTATCTTATTTTCATGCATTTAGGAAACATAGGGCAAAAGCCTAATTCCTCGTGTAACTCCATGGACTTCAACTGGATTTATGCTGAGGATGGGTTTGGTTCCCACAAAATTGCTGGAATTGTAACTGTTTTATCCAAATGAATCTTGCTTTATACATGTTTAGTAATAATTGTAGGAGTGTGTCATAATGGGTTCCAGCTTATTTATTAACTTTCAGAAAAATGATCTAATATTTAATGTTCCACAGAAGGCAGTTTCACATTTTCTGTATATGCAGTACTAAGCAAAAAGCTTTTTCAACTGGAATACTGCAGTCAAAATGTTCCTGACACAAATGTGGTATATTAAAAAGTATGGATTTATGGCAGTGATGTTGGTTAGTGGCACCACTTTGCAGGAAAGCAGCACATCTGTGGCTGAAAGAGTAAAAGAATTTAAAATCAAGCTAATGGTCTGTATAATATAATGCAAATCCCAGAAGTCTAATGATGCTCAAGTAGCTGCTACAGTTTTACCAAAGACATCATAAATAAGGAGCTTAAAAAAGTGTTAGGTAACTGAGAGTTAGCTTGTCATAGTATTCTGAGTTATCATTAAAGTAAGTTCTAATGTTGGTAAATGAGCTTTAGACACAAAATATTAAAAATACTGTGTTCTTTAATAACCTGATTCGATCTTTTCTGTTGTTAGTTTATAAATAACATCGTGCTTAGTTTTTATATTGTACTTCTTATTAGCAAATGAGAAAGTAGGTAAGTATTGTCATTTTCTCACTTTGTATGTGAGGAAAACTATAGTTTTCTGTGTATGAGTCATCAGCAGAATGGGGACAAGAACCCAAGTGTGTTAAGTTGCCTCTAGTAAACAATCCAATAGACCACTTGTTCAGTTAAGTTCTTTAGGTTACTAACATGATTCAATTCAATTATGAAATTTTCTTTAATATTCAGGAAGAAACCTACAAGCTATCCTTCAGAAGTGCTTATGCAACAGCTGTTAGAACATATAAACACCTTTTATATTGGTCTAAAAGCTCAGCACTCTTCATGATCTCTCAAATTCAATGCTGTGGGACATTGAGTAAACTGCTCTGGGATTTGCAGATGATTCATTCAACTACTTCAGTACTATCTTAACTGTTTCTGCTTCATACAGTCTTGATTTGTTTTATATTGGTGGCTGCAATATAAATCCCACTAAAAAGTCCAGCCATATAAATACAACCGGTCTAAGTGTAATGGAGTCTGCTTTAAACTAGACAAAAATGAAATCAGAAAAACTATCTGTTCATAATTTGATGAGTTTATTTTTAGGTTAAATTACTGAGCCAGTTTCTGATCTCAGTTGTGCTTATTTTAGACTACTCGAACCTTACTATGTAGCACAGGCTTCTCATCAGTATGAGAAGGGAAACTGTGTTGCTTGTGCAGTGACATGGTTTGTATTTATCTTCATATTGTTACTTGTATTTCTGTGTCCAATGAAGGTAAGCTGTACTTTTCCATTTAATATGTTGGAGTGAAGTCTGATTTTTGTAATTGTTTTTTGTTTTGATGGTAGCAATTCATCACTCTTATTAACATAAAGCTTTCCTATAAGCTTAGGAAGTTAATAGATGAAACCAAGTGTAAGCCTTTTGAGTTGTTCTTCAGTGCCAGTGCACAAGGAGGTCAATGACTGATGGTTTGCGATCTAATTACTCAATCATGTGCGGAAGTTATACCAGTGGTATTATTTTTTTGTGAGTTCAAGATAAATGTTTCACTGACTTTTTCAAGTATACAAATAAGGAATGGAAATAAAATTTACAGACTTGTGAGGTCCCTTTCTGTATAGCACAGCAAAACTGTACCTGGAATAACCTTCTGTTCTGAGCAGCAGTGAAGCAGGAATATAAAGATTAATTGGAAATAATTCAAGCAGAAATATGTTAAGCTATGTACAGAGCCAAGAAATGACTTACTGAGAGACAATATAAGAAATTCCAACTAACATTTTAGGAGAGAGAAAAATGGTTGAAAATGGCAGGAGGTGTTGGTACAAGTCAGCAGCAGCACTGACGTTATAAAAGGCAACATGTGTGCATAAGAGGTATGTGAACTTTGGCATAAAGTAGTTAACTGCAAGTTGCTGTGGTTGCCTTCTGTGGTAGAAAGTGACTGTATGATGCAGATTGGCCCAAAATAGTTGTCAGGGGAGAATAGTGACCACTAGTCAATGATACCCAGACTCTCCTGAGTTGTGACTGATGTTCTGGACAGGATGGAAAAGCTGCTTGGAGCCGAAAGTCTAGTTTCTCCTGGCAAGCTGTCGGACTGATCATTGCACGCTGTGCCTGAGAAGGACGTACTGTCTATCATATAGCTGTGTTCTTCTCGAGGAATCAAGCCAAACAACGTGTTCAGAACTGTCAGGGAATGAAAAAAAAAAGAGGTGCAACAAAATATGGGGAAAATATTAAGTTCTACCAGATTACATAGTGTTTACCTGAGGGAAGGAGCCAAAGCCATTGTAATACAGTTCACTGAGAGTGCTGTATGACTGAAGCATTGGAGAGTGGAGTAGAAGCTGCTTGCATAAATCAAGCTTCAAAGGAATTGAAGAGGCATTTAGCTTTCTACTATCTAGCTGTTCCCAATTACATGTCCATGGACAGTTCATTTGTTTGACAGAATTGCTACAAATTTTCAAGTTTACATGTCTTTGGCCAGCTGTGGGATGCAACATGTGCAGTATTGTGGTGTAGTATTAAAAAAAAAAAAAAAAGCTAATAAACTCACTTGTTGTACATGAGAAAGGGATAAATAGTGTCCAAATTAGGAATAGGTTTATGTATCTCTACATTATTTACATGCAATTTTTATTAACTATAGCACTGCCTTTGTTTCTCTGTTACTTTTTCATCCTTCTGCTTGCTTATTCTGTCAGTTGGGTTTTTGTTTGTTTGTGATACTTTCTTGTCTTGAGAGCTGAGTTTTGTACTTCACACAAGATTTTGCTGAAAACTTGAGGTGTAAGAGACCTTTTCTCAAGACAGATGTTGTTAGGAGTGACATTTTTGCATTTCTTAGGCATACTAGAGGGAGAATTTTGAACTGAGATGCTAGTTACAGGAATCTAGAAAAGTCCAGAGAGGATACTTTGAAAATATTTTTAACTACTACACAAAATCCTAACAGCAATATATCACAGTGTTGTCTTAAGCCAATAGAATTTATCTTTTGTAGAGAGGGTGCAAAGGAATCGGTACTTCTTCCCAACTTAACCTCTGGAGCAGAATAATTTTCCTTCTTTTGTCTCTCTGATTGTTAACTTAAAGGAAATAAGAGGTTCTTTGATATAAGTTAGGTTTATCATACGATTTGGGATTATTAATGAAAATATTTCCCTGTATGAACAATAGGAAATGGACACAGACTTGAGCATATTCATCATGAGATTTGGTTGTATAGGAGACTAAATCTTAGTGCTAAGTAGATTTTTTCAATTTTCTCACACCCAGAAATTCTCAGTCTTGTCAGATATCCAAAACAGATGGTTGCCATGATATTACATCTCCAAGATATGTTGTGTATTAAATATTAGTGTTTTCATAACTACGTGTGTTCAGCTGTGTTCTATGAGATCTAAATTGTGTGCACTTGGTGAAACAGGTACCTTTGTAACTAGTGAGTCCTTTTATGTCTCTCTATATGCATTTGTCTTTGCCTAAGAAGGTTGGAGGAGGAAATGGAAAAGGCAGGAAGGGAAGGTAACCAAACTGTTTTCTGTCTCAGACTCCAAATTGGCCAAATCCGTTTAGATTTCAAAAATCAGTTAAAAAAAAAAAAGTTAGAATTGCATAGGGATGTTTTTATTTTTGTTTTAAATGTGTGAGGGTAAACTGGTTTTCTCCTAGATCTAGAAATTATGTCCACATGTAATCAGATTTAACACTGGACTGTTACATGCTTAAGATTTTGTTTAGGTCACTGGGAGCTAGGTTGACTAGAAGTTAATAGGCTACAGTTCCACTTGGAATGAAGTTGTACCAAGTTCTAGGAAAATGTGCTCTTAGATACCTTGCTCTTGAATTACTTTGATTAAGGGAATCTCTTAACCATCAGTACTAAATTATATTTGATCTGAGGGTCTAATGGGATTAATGATTGCTTTCAGAGGCCAACTGACGATTACTGACCTTTCAGTTCTTTCAGTTATGACTAGCAAGTAGACAGTTCCCCTTTTGCTCTCTATAGTAGCATAGGTTGATTGCTCACACATGATTCAGTCATCAGAGGGATTTTTATAATGACTTTTTAGTTAATATTTGTATAGCAGGGTAAGTATGTTATGTCTGTGGTAAGTGTTCCATGAATAGCATCTCGTCATTAATATCTGCTTTTTCAGCTGGGTCAGTCACTACAGCACACAGACAAAAATAGCCTGTACTGTTGAATTATTCTCTTTTTTCTTTGAGACAGCAGCTGTGGTGCATGTAGCAAGCGTCATACCCAGCTTTTGCACTTGGCTATGGTATGAGTTGAATAGGCGTGTTGCAGTTACAACAGAGGAAGGAAAGACTTGCCAACTAAGGAGAATGTCTATGAAGTATCTAGGTCCCTGGTATTCATATCAGGAGTTTATAAGGCACTAAAGCATCCACCGGCCCTTACCGGCTTCATACACAGGAATCTTTCCAGGGTCTTGAAAGTGGCAGGCTCTCTGAATTAAGTTTAAAAAAAGAATCTGAACTTTATTTTGTTTCACATGAAACCAGTGATCTGCTTCATAGTTTATGCTAAAGCATGTGGTTAGGTGCTTTTCTCTCTGAGAGCCTGTGTGCATGAAAGCAGAATTTTAAATTTCAGGAATCACTTATGCAAGAAGATAAGATATCTCACTTCTTAAGTATATAATATGTTTCTACACAGAAATATTGAAATAGTTGGAAGAAATGAGGGAAATTTGATTCTCCATTAGCCCAGGACAGTTGCAATGAAAGGGGAAGTTATTTTTGGTTACGGCTCTCTGAATCAATATGTGAGTTACCATTGGCATGCAATAGAATATAATTCATAAGTACTCTGTTAGGTTTCATGGATTAAGCAGAAATCCTTGTCAGTTTTCCTTTTGTTTAAGATTTATCTGTTTAACATTTTGAGAAATTTGGAATTAAAAGGCACAAATTACATTTAAGTCAGTATCTCCCTTCCCACAGACTCTGAAGCATTGAGACTGGAAGTAGCAAACATTCTTGTAAACTCAAATGGACAAAGTGTTGGCATAGGATGGTTTGGTTGCAGTTTCTTGTTCAGCCCAAGGACAGGAAAGCATATGGAATAATGCTTGTCACACCTAACACAACAGAAGCCAGCATTGCTTCAGTTGGACTCCAATGCTGCCTCTGAATATCAGACCTATTCAGTCGCTTTTGCCAGGACATTGTTGAGTAGCCTCGTGGCAGAGGTTGGAGCATACGTGTCTAGTCCTCATGCTGCCACATGAGGGTCCCTGAAATTGCTGCCACACTGTGTTAAGCTGTCAGTGGAAACTAGGGGGAGGAGTGTATGGAAATGTTTTTGCTAGAGAAAAGGCATTTGCATCTGTAAGGAGATGTATGTTACCTAGGACAGGTTAAGTTATATTTCTAACATCTAATACTTTAGCTCTCCATCAACAAATTATTTAATGGACCTCATCAGTGTGGTTTTGTCTGTATTTTATATTGACAACCATTAAGTGTTTTGAAAGGAAATCGGAATTATAGCCCAGTATCATTGAAACATTGAAAATACTGGACAGTCTTTACCATATTGCCCTTATATGTAATATGCTATGAATTTAGCACAAAATATATATCAAATGGTATCAACTTAGGTTGTTTACAGAGGCACTTGTTAAGATTTTGTATTCCAGTATTAAAGTTTTATAAGGGATAAATGGAGCAAGTTAGTAGAAAAATAGTAGATCTATAAATAATTTACATTCTTATTTATTTTAGTAAATCCAGTTGGGACAAGCAGATTCATGCTAGAATATTTAGAAAGTAAGATGGATGGAAAATACCAGTTTCGTAACACTAGCAGTACAACGGAAAATACTGTGCAGAATGCAGAACATTATTAACAGAACAGAATGACTGCAGAAACAGGAAGTTGTGGTTTTGTGTGTGTGAGACATTATGTGTTAATCTCCTCACTTGTTTAAATTTAATTTTGATCTTATGGCAACCAATAGCTCACCTTGCTTTTCTACCACTAGAGCTGAAGTGGATATTGTGCTTGCATCCAGGTTGGAGGACATACCAGTTATGGTGATGTTAGATTATGCTACCAAAAATTTTGACTGGACAGTTGGGGACTGTTTATATACCCAGTTGGCTCTGAGATGGTTAACTGGTGTACTGATTAATTAGAAAACATGCTGATGAAAGCCAGCACAATGGCCAGTAAAAACCATTATTCAACTATAGACAAGAAGTTACTGAATCATGAAGAAGTAAAGTCAGGGATAAATATTGAGTGCTTTTATTCAGACATGCAAAGTAGTATTTTGCTAATGTAATTTTATACTACATTTGTAAACTTTGTTTAGGTGAGATTCTAAAGACACTGTATGTGTGTTAACTTTTATAGTGTTTGTTTTTTTTCATAGGCATGGAAAAAGTCAGATGTAGATGAAAAATTTAGAAAGGTAAATCCAAGCAAAGGATTTGATACAGTAAGTGCAAACACACTTGGCTGTGAAGGGGAAACAGAACTCTTGATCCAGAAAAAGTGGCCAAATTTGGACTACGAAGACAGGGAAGGGGAAAAAATGAGGAAGGAGTTGGAGCGTAGGTGAGAAATTTTAATTTAAGAAAACATTTTTCAGGTATACCTCTGGTTGTGCAGGCTGATTCAGATATCAGAGTGCAGAATATACTGTTTGTACTCAGAACTGCAGAGTACTGTATTTCTGCCTATCTGGAGACGGTAGCACACAGTCAAAGTAGTCTAGCTCTTGCTAGGTATACCATGGAGCTTCGGGATTCAGCAGTAAACAACAGCAGCCATCTGTCTTGGGATTTTTCACTCTAGTGGTATCTAGACTTTGGCTATTTTTTTACTAAAATCTTTCTAAGTAATCACTAGATTTTTAGGAAAACTTATGTTCCAAAGGATTGTTTTAAAAAGTTAAGTATGTAGCACTTTTAATTGTCTGCTGTGATGCCAAGTTCTTGCAAATGCATTGATTTTAGTAGGACTAATCACCAGTTTAAAGTGAGGTATGTGATCCAAGGTGGTGCTGGAGCAAAGCCAAATTTATGCAAAGAGCATTGTCAGGCAAAGAAAGTTTGTTTTCACTTACATGGGATCTATTGCCTGCAGAATATGAACATTTCTTCCTTTGTTCTATGGTATCTATCCCATTGACAGAGACTCAAACGAATTATCAGTATTCCTGTGATCGTCTTTTTTTGGGATGATGGCCTGTTTTGCATCCTAAGTATTACCTAGTGCTTGTTCCTATCATGTATGCCTCATACACAAAATTCTAACAGTTATTAGTACCGCAGAGATGTAATCATTCTAATGGTTCAAAATACCTCTGTGGAGACTGTCCAGAATATTACTGTGTTAGCCATTCATGTCTAGAAATTTGGATTCACAGTAGTGGAGTATGGTTTGTGAGTGAAGATCACCACTTTGGCAGGAAATGTATTTGTTGGTCTTTAGCCTGTCTTCTGAAGCACATCTCCGCTTCTCTTGGGCCAGCAGTATGAACAGCTGCAGTCAGTGTCCAAACTGTCTTCAAGTTCTGAAACAGAAGGCCATCTGTGAGGGAGGGGAGAGTAGGCTGGGAGAAGGCCTGGATTTGGCACAAAACAGAAATATACCTGCTAACCAGGATCACCTTAGCAAGTCCTCATATTAGTTCAAAACTCCCACTTTTCTCAAACAGGCCATGATTACCCATTTTTTGTTAAGAAAGTTACTAATGGCCAGCTATTTTTCACATATGAGGAATTATTTATTTTATTGTAAGAACACTAAAGGTAAAATATACGTTGTGGTTTGGGACTGAACAGACAGGGTGGAGACTAAATGAGTTTGATACCAAAGCACTTTTTTTCATACACATATTCACTGAAAAGTGACACCCCTGCCCAGCCCTCAGAAGGGACAGCACAGTTCAGGAGAGAAGCCAGGCAGGTCAGCGTAACAATTTTTCACGTGACCTCTCTGTCCTGCAGCAGAGGAGGTGGCAGGGTCCAGAAGGGGATCGGGCTGGGCAGCGCAGGGTCAGGGTGCGGGGCCTTGAGGCGAGCCCCGCCCCGCCCTGCCCCGGGCCCTCAGGGGCCCCTCCAGCCCCTCTGCTGCCCCCGTGGCCCCCTGTAGGAGTGGACAGGGCACACTTGATTCTGATTGGCTGACATTCCTGTGGTGCCTAACGGTCACTGTTGCCTCTCGCCAGCCGTCCTTCTGGAAGGTTCTCCACGCCTTGGCAAGAACACAGCGATTAACAGGTTAGTTATAGGGGAGTTATTTGAAGGTGAACAAAGTTTAACCAGTCCCAACCTTATGCTGAACAACTCCAACATATAATAAAACCAGAAACATTTTACGTATGTGTTAGGTTCCCAGCCATTGCTCATCAGTGGCTGGGGCATGTTGTGCCTGTGGCCGGCAGGAGACAATCAATTCCTTGCCTGTCTCTTTGGTTGAGATTTGTCTCAGTTTAGTTATCTAAAGGTTAGGTGTTAGCTCTGAGCTGCTCACTGAGGTTTACTGTGCGGTCAGTGGAGAAGGTTATACATTTAGGTTTTCCAATCACAAAATAAACGCAATAGCAGCATGAAGGTGACTGGCAGTCTGTCTGCTTGTTATAGAAGCATCCTAGGAAAAAGCTAGCTTAAACTGAATGCTTAACTTTTGCATGCTAAAGTTACAGAAGATTAATATCCTTTTGACTGTAAGGCTGCTCTTTGAAAACTTTCACCCTTTTCCGAAATGAGCAAAGCAATAGGTGTGATTTTCTCCAGAGCAATCAATTTTAACAAATTATTTCTCAGTATTCCTAATCTAAAAAGATAACTGCCTGTAAAATAATTCCAGTGGACAGAGTCAATAACTCCCTTTCGTTTGTTAGTGTAAGTTAGAATTCCCAGAATAAAAGCATGGAATATAGTTTGATTACTTTTTAAATAAATGAAAGAGCTATTACAATTTGATATTTTTCAATGTAAAGAGCAACTTTAAAACAAATACTATACACTTAATTTAAATGTGCTTTGGAATCAAATCATACACAGTTTATTAATATTAATTTATATTATGCTAATTTGTACCTGCTAGATACTCATTATTTTCTGTGCATATATTAAATATGAGACATGTAGAATTTGAACAATACCGAATTTCAGGGTTTAAATGATGACTTTCTATTATGGGAATTAAAGGACAGACCGAGCAGTTATGATCTTGATCCTATAAGACATATACAGAAGTAATTTGTGGTACTGACATTGTATTCCTAATGATTTCCACACTTCCCTCATTCAGTTAAACAATAAGGTATATCAAGGTAGTTTTGATGATGCGGTATGAGTCATTCTGAATTTCAGAAGTTAATTGTTTCTCTACTTTCTGAATTTCTTTGCTTTGTGGAACTGGTAGAGTGTGAGTTTTTTTTGTTTGTGTTTTTTTTTTTTTTTTTTTTCCCCCACTTCTCAGCTCCTGTGAGATGTTAGTGTTCTAACTTAATGAAGGTTCTAGCACTTCCTCACACTTGCTTCAACATCTCTAGTATGAAAAATTCTCACTTCAGGGTTTCTCTGAAGTATTATCAAAGTATACAAAGAGATACTGTATTATACAGTTAAAAGTCTGAAAAATGTTCTGTTCCTTAAGACTACCTTTTAAGAGCAGGAATTCATCCTAGTCAAACAATTGTTTTATATTAACTAAATAATGACAAGCACTTATTTTTGCTGGGAAGCAGCTGCTGTGAGGTGTATCCAGTAATGCAAAAAAACCCCTACAGTAAGATTGGAAGAAGCAATTATAAGGCTAACAGGACTGATTAAGTTGAAATAGTGCTTGCAGGTACTGAAACTCTTTCAGGATTTGACTACAGATATTCAGAATCCAGTAAATGCCTGAAACTAAATTATTTCTTAGGTCCAGCTGTGTCATAATCATAAAGAAACTGATCATTTATACTTGAGTTTTGTTAGACCCCAATATAAGTGCACCAAAGAGTAGGCTGCAATCGATTGTAGACTGAAAGGCTGTAATGGCAAGGATGCATTCATACATGTATCTTTTTGACTTGCAGTGTAAAATCTTCCTGAAGAAAAAAAAGAAAAAGAAAAAAGTACTCTTTACAGCATATTGTAAAGCCTTTGACACCATTTCCGACAGCATTTTCCTGGAGAAACTGGCTACCCATGGCCTGGACAGGCATACTCTTTGTTGGGTAAAAAACTGGCTGGATGGCCAGGCCCAGAGAGTTGTGGTAAACAGAGTTAAATCCAGTTGGAGGCTAGTCACAGGTGGTGTTCCCCAGGGCTCAGCATTGGGGCCAGTTCTATTTAACATATCCATCAATGATCCGGATCAGGGGATTGAGTGCTGCTCCCTCAATAAGTTTGCAGATGACACAAGGCTGGGTGGACCTGGACAGGCTGGATCAATGGGTTGTGGCCAATTGTATGAAGTTCAGTAAGGCCAAGTTCTGGGTCCTGCACTTGGGTCACAACAACTCCATGTGATGCTACAGGCTTGGGGAAGAGTGGCTGGAAAGCTGCTTGATGGAAAAGGGCCTGGAGGGGGGCGGGGGGGGGTGTCGGTCGACAGCTGGCTGAATATGAGCCAGCAGAGTGCCCCGGTGGCCAAGAAGGCCAACGACATCCTGGCTTGTATCAGAAATATTGTGACCAGGGAAGTCATCCTTTCCCTGTATTTGGCACCTTGAATACTGTCTCCAGTTTTGGGCCTCTCACTTTAGGGACATTGAGGCACTGGAGCATGTTCAGAGACAGGCAACAAAGCTGGTGAAGGGTCTAGAGACCTAAGAGGAGCAGCTGAGGGAACTGGGCTTGTTTAGCTTGGAGAAGAGGAGGCTGAGGGGAGACCTTATCACCCTACAGATATCTGAAAGGAGTTATATAGTGAGGTGGGGGTTGGTCTCTTCTAGGTAACAAGTGATGGGACAAGAGGAAATGGCCTCAAGTTGCACCAGGGGAGGTTTCGATTGGATATTAGGAAACATTTCTTCACTGAAAGGATTGTCAGGCCCTGGAACAGGCTGCCCAGGGAGGTGGTGGAGTCACCATGCCTGGAGGTATTTAAAAGACAGGTGAATGAGGTACTTAGAGATATGTTTTAGTAGTGGGCAGGTATAGTTGGACTTGATGATCTTAAAGGTCTCTTCCAACCGAATGATTCTGTGATTCTGTGAGACTGCTTGGATTATGGTCATATTGCTTCCTACAGACAGATGTATCTCGCATACTATACTTTTGGTTTTTTAATCAGTGTAGTTTACAGACTTCAGGAAAAATAGTCAGATGATTGTTATCATCTCATTTTGTGCCATGGCAAAGTAATGTGAAAATATCTATTTCTTCTGGTTTACAGCTGAAACGATAAGTATTCTAGTTTCTTTGGAAATAGTCTATGGATCACTCAGAAGTGGCCTGCTGGCCATTAAAGGTTTTACAGTATTTTAAAGTGAAAATTCTCTGAGTTTATACATAGTAAACTTGAGAGTAGCCCTGCTGAGAAGGACCTGGGGGTCGTGGTGGACGTAAAACTCAACATGAGCCAGCAGTGTGCTCTTGCAGCTCTTGCAGCTCGAAAGGCCAGTGGTATCCTGGGCTCCATCAGAAGAGGGGTGGCCAGCAGGGACAGGGAGGGGATCGTCCCTCTCTACTCTGCCCTCGTGAGGCCCCACCTGGAGTCCTGTGTCCAGGTATGGGGCCTGCAGTACAAGAAAGATGCAGAACTGTTGGAGAGGGTTCAGAGGAGGCCACGAAGATGATGAGAGGGCTGGAGCACCTCCCCTACGAAGAGAGGCTGAGAGAGCTGGGCTTGTTCAGCCTAGAGAAGAGGAGGCTGCGGGGGGACCTCATTGCAGCCTTCCAGTACCTGAAGGGAACATACAAACAGGAGGGGAACCAGCTTTTTAGAAGGGTAGATAGTGACAGGACAAGGGGGAATGGACTAAAGCTGAAGGAGGGAAGATTTAAATTAGATATTAGGGGGAAGTTTTTTACAGAGAGGGTGGTGAGGTGCTGGAACAGGCTGCCCAGAGAGGTGGTGGATGCCCCGTGCCTGGAGGTGTTCAAGGCCAGGTTGGATGGGGCCCTGGCCAACCTCGTGTAGGTCCAGGTCTGGAGGTTGGTGTCGCTGCCTATGGCAGGGGGGGTGGAACTCTATGATCCTTGGGGTCCCTTCCAACCCAGACCTTTCTATGATTCTGTGAGATTAGTATTCAATGTTTATCAGACCTTTGGTTATAAACATACTTACCTACCAATCCAAAAGCTTTTGCATTTTCATTGTACATCAAGAACTTTACTTTTGGTGTTATGATTTCAGCTTCTCAGGCACTATAAAACAACATAACTTTACAAAGTCTACAGAGCTATGCTGCTTTATGCCATTTGAAGATTGTCATAAATCACTATAGCTAAAATATTTAAAAAGCACTTAAATGTTTAACTCCTCCTGACTTTCAGTTAAAGATGAGCTTGCTCATGTCCAAGTTACTGTGAAAGAAGTGACTTGGATTCCTAAATAACTTGGAAAATTCTTAAAATTCAAACTTTCCTGCTCTAATACACTGGACAATTATAGAAAATTGTGTTTTCTGAGGGTCATTGTATTTCCAGTTTTAGTTCATTGCTGGAAAAAGTGATAATATGCAACCATTCATTCAATACTGTAATACCTTTTAAAGCCATTAGCATTGTTTAAGATTAGTCAGGAATGCAAAGGATTTGATTATTTCCTGAGATCTCCATAAGACTAATTAGTATAAGATGAAGTCTGAAGACACTTCTGACTACCTGAACTATGAGAAAGGCAAAATGAAAGCAGCATCTTTAAAAACATACCATAAATCTCAGTAGGTCACATGTTGCACAAAGGAAGTATTATTCTGAGAAGTAGTTTTAACAGAATGGTTAAACTTTTTTAGGTGTGTATAAAAGTAAGTAACTGAATTTCATAAGAGTGCATGGAAAATACTTTCTAATCTCTGTGGATGATAGCTTTAAGAATTGTCTGGAAGAGTCAAACTGATAAATAATATCAAAATGAATACAAGTTCATCCTTTTCATGGTTTTCAGAGTGTTTTGTATTTAGATTTGATCAGCATTCTGTTTAAATTGAAACAGTGAATTCTTCAATTTGCTCTTATTATTTGTATTTTGTGCTTTGCAAATCTGTGACTTGAATTTCACTTGAAATTACTTGAGAATATGGCCTAGTCTCTCCATTAAAGGTGTCCTTGTTATCTTGTTACCTGCTTCTGGAAAGGTCTGGAGACATTTTATGGCATCAGTAATCTGAAATTCCCACATTAAGTCTAATTCTGTCCGTTACACCTTAAAAAATAGCAGAATTGACAGTAGTTGAAAGTAGTATGTAGAACAGGACTCTTTAGGAGCTACAGATAAAGTAAAGGATTTGATCCTTGGTGGATTGTTTTTTGTTTTGTTTTTTTCCCTGTAAGTATAAACCATAATAGTTTCTGTACACTGTTTGAAAGCATCTGGCATTATCAGTGGATGAATAAATGATTGTATGTCAGCTTTTGACAAAAATGTAATGGACAAACATGTTCAGACAAGAGCTTCAATATCTCACTCTCTTATTATTCTTCTAGATTAACATAATCCATAAAAGGGGGAAAAAGGCAATTGCCTAGTAAAAGCAGATCTGTATATTTCTGGTATTTGACACAAAACACCCTCAGCTGAAGTTCTCTTTCTAAATCATTCCTGGTAGAAATAATTTACAGTTTTTATTTGAAAGGAAATGGGCCATGGCTCTGTTTGTATCTGCAGTCTGCATTAGTTTTGTTGCTTGTAAATGAATGCTGACAGAACTTAGCCACAATGGAAAATGTTTGCTAATATTGTTTAGACTAAATAGTGAGTATCAAGGAGCTTGAGAACTCTCAGCATCCACAAGGCATGTAATTAACCCCTCAGCAGCCTTCTACTACTCCTTACTCAGTTTTTATATACCACTAGTGAAAAAGTTAATTGTCACAGTTCTTATATTGAAATACGTGCACAGGAGACTTTCTGCTGTGTGGAGTTGCCCAGTATGTTACAATTATTATTAGTCACATAGATTCTAGTAGTGCCTAATGACCAAAAGAGAGAAGGCACTGCATACCATGCAGTGGACAAATATAGAAGTGTGCAGTGGTTGCCTCAACTCACAATCCAAACTGGTGTGACAGATGTAATGAGGGTGAGGAGTGTTATTGACAAGCAAGGTGACTGCTGGGATGAAGCAAATGCCTTAATGACAAAGTAAAAGGAGAAGGATGGAATCAGGTGACAGAGTGGCATTGAAGTGAATATGCTGTGGAGAAAGGGACAGAGAAAAGGGGCTTGGAACAGCCAGTTACAGACATGGGGAGACAGAACTGAAGCATAATCCTTGAGGCTCTCAGTGTCTGCTGTTGTTGCTGGGCTGTTTCTGCACCTGTTTCTTTACCATTCGTCCCACTACTTCCCCAAAACCATGTACAGCAGGAGGTTCTAGTGTCCCTGAAGCAGATGAAGGATTTTCCTTGTTCCTTCAGCTGTTTGCTACTCAGAGTTGTTTTATACTACAGACTGGATTCATGATAAATTATCATATCAAATTTTACAAATTTTACTCTGCGTTACACCAGTATAAATCAGATTACACTGATTTCAACTTGCCTTCCTGTTCTTTTTTTTTTTTTTTTTTTTTTTCCCCACATGTATGTCTGACAGTATCCAGATAAAATTTTCTAATCCAAGTTTTACCCCATCAGTTCCTAAGAGTAGTGCTTTTTATTGCTGTTTGGGGATACACGAATAAATTCCTGTGTTTGTGCTACCAGGTGCAGTATGGATAAAATTACTGCAGGCTGGGCCTTCAAATAAGATATCAGAAAGTGATGTGATATGGGGGGAAATGGCAGAACGTGAAAAACAATGAACCATTTTTTATCAATCTATATCTCATTTGAACTGCCACAGTCTGGAATTCAGTAAAACACCACTGAATAATTTCATGGGCACCGGACACAGTGGTAATTTTATTTTTACATTCTAAGATGCAGTGTACCTATTGAGTGCAGCACATAGTAATGGAAAATTTTTGTTAGTATAATAATTATAATGATCAGGTAGCAAGGAGAATGCATGCCATTATCTGAACTGTTCATATTTTGTATAAATTCACAATGAGCTTCAGAGAAAATGTACCAGTTCACAAGAGGCAACTGTGAAATGATTCATCACATAGATGAGTAAAGTACACTGAACCTTCCCACTGTGAAAGCTCAGTAAAAGATGTCTCTATACTTTGACAGGAAAGGGGTGAGAGATGGACAGGACACAGGGTGCTTTCAGTCAGCGTAGTCTGGCACAAATACAGAACTACTGCAAGACAGGCAACAGACCATACTAGGAGGCAGGTATTTTATCATCTTTATGTCATTATTTACCCAACCTCTTTACTACTTCTGAAAGGCAGAGGGTTAGCAAAGAAGATGATGTACTGAGTCCTGTGCATGAATTAGAGCTAGCAGATGCGCAGCACATTGTGAACCACTGCCTGGACTGTCTAGTAAGTCAAGAGAAGTAATTTCATTTTTGTCCTATGTAAACCCATTCTTTTCCCTTTTCATATTAGCCACCAGGTATTTCAAAAGGTAACAGGAATATCAGATGAGGCAATCTTCATTGCCCAGATGATATACTCAGTTTTGGAAGCAAACAATTAGCCTTTTTTCTGCTCACTGGTAACACAAGGAGAATGTAATTATTTACACAGCTCAGTGGAAAAGATTAGCTGTACTCAGTTTTGCACTATCTCCATTTCATATACGTAAGGAACAGGCATTTATCATTAGGAAACACTTTCACATTACAAATATACTAGACAGGCAGGAGACTGCCCAGAGACTAACAATCTAGAATGTAGTAGTTTATCCTGGAGTCAAATCTTTGTTTCTTCTCCAAACTGCAGTTGGCTTCTTGGTAAGCACGTGCTATTGTAGGTTACAGAGCATTCCATTGCAATGAAGTGGTCTGTAAACCTTTTCTTAACTCCTACTGTATTACTAAGTTAGTGCTATAATATGTAGAGCTTTAAGTACTAATTGTTGTATCTAATCTTCAGGGTTAATCATAAAAGAGATGGTAAAGCTTGTTTTCAAACCCCTTTTCCCCCTTCAACTGTACAACATCCCCTGTCTGGTCAATTATTAAAAGGACATTTGGGATCTTCATAATAGGCTTCAAATGATTCTTACATGGCATGGAAGATGCTGTAAAATATTTGTACATACATGTGAAATAAATATTTCATTTAATACATGATAAACAGTTTGATGGGAGTGAGGAAGCACAGTTGATTTTTTTTTTTTTCTTTTTTAAGAAGAAAGCTTTAAAACATTATGCTTGTTTATATTCCATGTGTTCAACATCACAATGGAACTTTAGAACCTAAATGACATGTCTGTTGTGACAAAAACAATACAAAATGGTTCCCTGCTGTCACTGCCAGGTCATGTATAGTCCCATGCATCTTTTTACTGAATGTGTAATGCTTTTTCTGATGAGATGTAAGAGAAGCAGGTGTGGTATTGTGATTCCAAAATGTGGAATCCATAATGTTGATTTCATTTGAAGACGCTATTTTTGAAACTGTAAATTATTTTGCTTAAAAGACTTTGCACCAAGCATCTTTGGAATAACTTAGTACTCCTCCTTCTGTAGAATTTTCAAGTATTACATTCACTGTCCCTCATATTCCCACAGACCATACTCTCCTCGAGGCTATTCAGAACCCCATCTTTTGAATGTTATTTTCTCTTAAACTAGAATATGGCAGCACTCTAATTTTGCCCAATTTTGGCTTTTGAATTTTGTATTAATTTAATTCTGTGTTTTCTACTGTTTGGGTAATAGGAAGATATATTCCACCCTTAGTTTTCTTACTGGAATTTATGTATTTGATAGCAAACACTTTTCCTCCGTCAGAAATTTTACTGCACTTGCATAAAATAATAAAGAACTAGAATATGATGTTTCTGCTCTAAGTAAATGGGAAGGGTACTGGACAATATTAGGAAAAATAAAATGGAGGGAGCATGGAAACATAAGAAGGTACTGAAATGTCTGTTAAAATTCTGAACCCATACTGTACATTGGAAGAGAAAACATCAAATCTTTATCATTAAAAGTTTGGTAGTACGTTCCCAAATAGCATTGTGTAGAGATGTTAACAGCATGAACATGATAGAGTTGTCTTCAAAACCCATCTCAAAGAGTTTCTTTAAACTATACCGTGTTTGAAAGAAGCACAAGCTCTGTTTGCTTTGAGAGAAAGAAAGAAAGAGGATGGGTCAGCCTTCTCTTATTAAAGGAGGATGACAATTCTGTCAGTGAAAAGGTAATGCTAGCAGTAGAGCTAGGAGGAAAATCAGAAACGTAAGATGACTTTAGACAATGGAAAGGCAGGATTGTATTTACAAAGAATGTCTGCATTTTAAAGTGCCTGAATGGTTAACTCTGGAAACTAATGACTTCAAGTCTAGCTACTTAGTAAGCAAATAGGCTTCTAGAAATGAGAGGTAATTCAAGCTACTTGCCCCATCAGTCCTTCACTTTTCTACTGAGATCAGTAATGTGTAGACAGTAAGATCTAGTTGCATTTGATTTTTTGTTTGTTTTTAATTTGTATTTAATGTATATACTGGTTGTTTGAGATTTCAGTTGACTTTATATATAGTTATGTCAGTCTTGGCCAGATCTGATCACAAACAAAGGCTTCTTATTGGGAATGGGAGATTGTGTTTTGCTATTTTCATAGGTTGCCTAATACAATGGAATTGAATTAATGTTTCTCTTAAAAATAACGTGGAAGAAAAATCTGAGCGGAAAAAAGAGGAAAAAATCCAATCTAAAATAGGATAGAAATGGAGATGAGCATCAATAGTTAACCTCTCCCCCCAAATGAAAAAAGTGACCAAAAGTAGAAGTAGTGTCTAATGATGGAAAGATGTTTTTAGCTGGGGTAAATGACTGTAATTCTATGAACTTCATAGAACCCCTTTAGATTTACAACAGTAAAATATCTTGGTATATTTTTTATCTTCTAGAAATATTGAAGATGCTATTAGGTTGCATGAGTCAATGTATGAATGAGACAGTTTAAACCTGAAATAAAGGAAGGAATATCTTGTAAACGATAGTATCCTCAAACAGCTTTGCAAAACAGATCACAGTATAATAAAATACTAATTTCTTATAATATAGAACCTACCACTAATGAGCATACAGTTGACAGATTCCAAGAAATTATTAATTAGTTCTATATTCCATTAAAGTGTCATGAGTTGAAAAAAAAATAGCATATGTTTTCACAACATTCTGATTTAATTTTTTGACCACTTCCACTTACATGTGATTTAGATCCTCCATCAGCTGATGTGGGAAGAATATACAGTCCTCTGTTATTCATTGTTTAAAATTAAAGTGTAAGATGATGTTTAGCTCTTAAAGAGAAAAATTCAAAGGGAAGCAGCCCTGACTGAAATGTTGAAACCATGCTTCTGTCACTCAGTTTCAGCAAATTACTCGCTGTCAGATGGGAAGATAGTTCAAACAATGAAATTGAAGAAGTCCTTGGAGAGATCTGTTAGTACCAGAGAAGGGTTTTCAGGGGACAATCATCCATAATCAACCAGATAAGGAGAAAAATAAAATGTTGTCTACTATTTTGCACTTGGATCACGCACTGTTCACTTTGAATTAAAATGAAAAGCATCTTGTGATGCTGAATCAGTCCCTGTTATATCAGTACATGCAAAACTGATAACTTGGCTAGAAATGCATAACATAATTTTTCAGTGATTGGATTTTTTTCTTAATCACCTCTTTGCAAAGAATATAATTCAACTTGTTATTTAGGTCCAGCAGAATATATTCTATGCAATATTGACTGTAAAATTCTTAATTGGACACTTTTATTATATGACTTGAGTGTATCACTTTATTCTCCTTCTTGTAGGTTGCTTTATTGGAGTGTATTTGTTTCCCCTTAAACATAGTGCCTGTGTTGTCAATTAGGCAGAGGTTTCCAGCTACAATTCTGAAGGACTGAGATCAACACCACCTTTAACATCAAAACTTCTCCCACTCTAAAGATAAAGCTGCCGTGTTTATGAGCTGCTGTTTACACATTGTAAGTAAAAAACATATTTTGCTCTGATAGCTAGTTACATCTATGAGGTTTCCTCATTCAGTTTAACTTCATCACTTTGACCTTATCCTTTGTTTTTCTGTAGAATGCTACACTGTCTTCCTTTGTACAAAGTAGGAATGTTAGGGCCTTCAGCCAGGTTTTATTGCCGCAGTAAATTCCTGACAAATTTTGTGTTGATATTTTAATAAAATAAATGAATAAATTAATGTATGTAAAATATTTTTTAAAGAAAGAGTAAATAATATTCCTGCAGAATAGTGGAATTGGGCAAACAGGGCCTCTGTGCACTGAAAGTCCCTCTAGGGTGCAGAGTAGCCTGGAAAGTTTGAAGTAGCATCTCATTCTTCATGGTACCTCATGATCTATGGCAGTCCGATCATGAGGCTGGCGTGGCTGAGAGGAGAGATGCTGGTCC
>JMFS01080570.1:0-13579 GCA_000699545.1 Podiceps cristatus
GGGAAGCTTCTGGCAGCTTCTCACAGAAGACGCTCTTGTGTCCCCATCCCCCTCTCCCCCCCAAAACCTTGCTATGCAAACTCAATATAGTCTTTATTAACCATTTTTTAATATTGTCAAGCATTTTTATTAATAATGGTGAATGTTCCTGGTCCACTTTGTTAAAGAAATTTTAGTTTAAAGCATAACAAAAATAAATATTGAGTAGCATAGTTAGAAAAAAACCCCAAAACACACACATCACCTATTTTTCCTCTTGCAGGTTTATTTTCACTTCACTGCTGTTACAGTGTTTTCATGTGTCCCTGAGTCAAAACTAAAAACTGTGATGACCCACATGGCTCTTCAGCAACGTAAGGGTTCCTAAGGGATTCTTTTTTGAAACTATTAAGCTCTTTTGTTTTGTATCTTCAGACACAGTTTACCTTGGGCAGAAGCTGTATCATTGTCTTTCATCAGAAATGCAGGGTTAACCATACTAAGTGAGAAAATGAGCACATGTAGTCTGGTCTCCTCTCTCAGATAACAGTCAAGGAAAAAAGGAAGTACCAAAAAAATAATAATCCAATTTTCTGAGCAATCACAAAAAGACCTGACCTGACAGTGTAAGAAATTTCTCTTAACACCAGGAAATGTAGACTGTAGTATACCTTAAAGGATAGGAAACACTCTTTAATCATAGAAAAAAAATCCTTTGTCATATAAAATGAATAGTCATGTTATCTTTGTGAGCATTTTTTTAATCCTATTTTTGATCTGAAGTATCTGGAGGTATTAAATTTCACATAATCAGTACATTGTATAAATCAAATTAAAATAAGTTCTTGCCTCTCAGCTTCACTAAATGCCCCTTAGCTTCTCTTGATTTCCTTTTTGAATGCTCAAAGAAGGTAAGTGCAGGCTCTGAATTCGTCTGTTCATCTTCTTTAATTTCATTTACTACAGTGTTATCCCTAGCCTAAATTGTCCCAGTTATGATCTGTTCCATTTTCACCAATGAGGTTTCTCGTGGAAATGAAGCTGAAAATGGCAGCTGTGTGCAAGTCTTTGTTGCTGATGTACCCCTATCTGAAAATGGTAATAGTAAATTTGAATGTTCTGTGTGTATACTATGAACTTTAATACCCTGTGGGTGTCTCAGGAAACTACTGAGTAAGGTTTTTTTTAAAAGGCACTCATTGTATAGTATTCCTATAGATTAAGTTGAATGGAGTAATGAAAATCTAATTCATTTACGAGTAGAACATTTGAAAGTAATTTTACTTTGATTCATTAACACAAAGTAAAGATGAGCTAAAGAAGTCAGCTGAGAAGAAATATTTCATCAACATTTAATGGATGCAGTTGACTACTTCCTTTCCTATCCATTGTTTTCTTCCGGACACTCTGATCTTGCAGTGGATTCTTGTCACCTAAGGATGCCTGCTGTAGACAGACAGTCTGATTACAGTCTGCCTCTACCTCTATAAACAGGAAAATCTGTCTAGATAAAAGGAAAAAAGAAAAAAATCACCCTGAGGGTGGTCAAACACAGGGACGGGTTGCTCTCTAAGGTTGTGGAGTCTATCTTTGAAGATACAGCTTGACTGAACAAGGCCCTGGGTAACCTGACCTAACTGGACCTGCTTCAAGCAGGATGTTGCACTAGCTGACTTCCAGGGGTCCCCTCCCACCTATCTTATTATATGAATCAATGATCTTATATCTGGCCTCATAGTTCCATCCCTATTCATCCACTTGAAAGCATGCAGCCTTAGATCTTCTGTATATTATTCATCAGAAGTTGCAGGTTATATTTCCCAGCTCTACTTGCTATTTCATCCATACAGAGGAATATGATTCCATAAAATTTTAAGTCATATTGAATTCTACATTAGAAAGGCTTTCGTTTACTAAATAATTATTAATGCCCAGACTAGCTGAAAATATTGGTTACATTATGAGTCTATATATATTTGAAGTCCTTGCCAAATGTAGAGTACTGACTATCATGTTGCAAGCTTTTTCCTGAGTAACCATGAAATATTGAGAGAATGCATTCAGATTATTAGAGAATTAACTACCAAAAATGTATATGGGAAGTAAATTATTCCATGTCTTTTTCACTTAAATGTTCTCTTGCTATTCTCCGTTACTATCCCTTCCCCTTATGGACCAACACTGGTTGAGATATAAGTCTCTTCCAGGAGGGCAGTTCTAAGGACATTGCCATTCTGTTCTCTAATATTATAATGACAATTGTTATATTACAGCCGAAGTTATGAATTCTCAGTATCTTTTAAAATAAGGTCATATTTACTCAAGAACCAATGGCAGATTGATTTTAGTCTTTTCCAAAGTAAGACTTTTTATACTTTTTTTTTTTTTTTAATACAAAGTAACCCTGACTGAGAAATGCATGAGGAAGACTCTCTATCAGTTTCTCTTTTGAATTCCTTAGAATTAAAAAAAAAAAAAAAAAAAAAAAAAGAGAGAGAGAAAAAAGTTGTACATATAATAGTATGTTTTATACTTTTGTCTTATGCATTTTAGGTTTGGTGGGGTTTTTTTCCCCTTCACATCTTAGTTATACACATTTTATGCTTCCTTAGGTGAGGCTACTATATTAAGGCAGCTAATTTGTTTTTACAACTTCTAAAATTAACTGTCACTGTACTTGTTCTTTCCTTCATGTTAACCTAATCATTGTGTCTAATCTTCTGTATATTTATTCTGAGTCAACACTCCTTGCTCTTCGAGTGTCTGTACTGTCTTATCATTGTTTCAATATTTTTTATAAATTAAAGGGAAGAAGTGATAGAAGTACCTACAAAGCTTAAATTAATAAGAAATTCTATTTAGCCTGATAATCCTTCCTGCTTGTATTAACCCTCCCTTTTAGAATTTTCTTTTTTTTTTTTTTTTTTTTTTATGCCTCTTATAAATAAATAGGAGGGAGATTGAATTATGTTTTAGTATAAGTATATGATGTTTCCTGTGAATCCTGTAATTATTTCAAGGTTGTCATACAACAGCTACTCTTAGCTCTTATTTTAAAAGGTTCTGATCATTGGAAAGATACCACCAGTATCTAAAAAAAAAGGTCTACCTTTCAAACTAGCATAAACTTTTTAAGCGTGTCCATTGCAGCTCCTAAAGTGTTCTGTACAAAGCTTCCAAGACTATTTTCTATTTCCATTAAATCCAAGATCTTCTTTACACTCTATAAAAGGTATACTTACAACAGTCCTCTTCAGAACCTGATTTAGCATCTCTAGGTGACCCATGACTGATAAATTACTTATGAATCCTGCTTGCTGTCATGGCTTGTTAATGTCCAAAGGTCTCTTTAATCTCTTACCAAACACTTTCATGAGGATCTTGTTGTAGAACACCAAAAATAAGCTATTGGAAGTGCAGCTCTTGAGGTCCTTGACATTTCATTCCTAATTGAAACTAGGGCCTTGTAATTTCTGCAGCACCCACATATTTACTTGCTACATGTGTTACAGTCTTTTACTTTAGAGTGTCTTGAACAATGGATGGAAGAAAGTCAGCTTTTTAGGAATTTCCTAAAATCTAGGTGTAATCTGAACAGTCAGTCAATCAGAGATGTGAGATAAGAGCCATGAAAAAGCGTAGAGACTGTAAATCAGAGTTTAGGAGCTAATGGGAATACCAATTGACTTTCTCTGGATTGATTCAGAAAAATAAGTGGAGGAAAAGATGTTTGGGGTTTTTTTTCTCCATAGTTCAATATTCAGCATATTTAGAAGTTCACAAAAGACAGATGTGAGAAATTCAATCCCTTACTCTACCTGGGAGGATAAGAAATTTTACCACTTTGTGTCAAAGACAAACATTGCTTTACCAGGTGGTGAGGCTCTTTCCATGTTTTCTGACTGAAGCTGCCCCCATCATGTTGAGTATTAAATGTGAGTTGACCATTAAAGAGTTAGGAAGAAAGAGCAAGGGTCTCTAGCCTTGTGATATAAAGCCCAGCAGGATGTGACAAGACATGAGGCTGGCCTTATGTTCCCCATGTTTAGGCTATCTTACTTAGCAGGCCATTGTAGACATACCCTGGGACATCAGAGACATTCATACAAGACTGGCCAATAGGACGCTGGATTTACAAGAAAGCCAAGTCTTTTTGGAGCCATAATGAGATGTCAGGCTGGAATACCATCAGGTATTTAATGTGATACTACTCTTTTACATTTAAACAATTTAAACACTAGTAGTTTCTTCTTTAATAATTATTAATATAAAATATGTAAAGTTCAGATAGCTTTAGAGACCCTTATCATATCATCATGAAATGTACACAACCTCTCTCTAACAAGACAGGCTATTGTCTTCATAATCATATTATTATTTTAGCACGTCTAACACTATGGTACTTTCTAAGAGGCCTTCACAACAATTGAAGAACAACATAGTCCAGCTCAAGATGAAACAGTGCAGTTTGTATGGACCCCCAATCTGTCAGTTCTCCCACTCCAAGTACCACAAAGCCCATCTGCTCTTGTATCCTGAAAAGCGTTGGTGAGCAGATAGGTATTTTGAAGCTTCCCTAACGCAAGGATAAAGACTGGAAAGAGCAGGTGGGATCAGTTTTATTATAAAGATTTCAATGTATTTATGACAACTTCAAGGCTTGTCTTTGAAAAGTATGTACTTCTATAGTGGAAAACTTAATTTGGGGGATGGATAACAATCTTGAAATCTCAGAAGACACACAGACTGGTGAAGAACTTCTGTGCTGCCCTCAGTAACTACACTTCAGTAAGCTGCTCAGGTCTTCTTGTGTTGATAAATCTGATACACTTATTTCATACTGGAAATAGGATTTGCAAATGCTACACAAAATAAACAAAAACCCCAGGATTTCTATGTTTTACTGTAGTATTGGGGAAAAGAATAACTAAAACAGTTCAAATTTTATCACAACATTTAACACTTTTTGTTACATTCTTATTTACTGGCAAGAGATTATAGCTAGAAGTAGCTATATCTAAGCCCAAAGGCCCTTATAACCTCCATGATGTTAATTCAGAAGGAGTGCTGAGCATTTGTCACTATCAATCTCATTTAGATTAGAGAAAATATCTGGAAAACATCTACATTAAGGGCAACACTTAAACATATTCATTTATTTAAAACCATTTACAGTCAGGGAAATGCCATGTAAGGATCTAAGTCAGGCAGGTTCAAGATGCACAGACAGTGAAGCATTCAGCTTTGAGTATTCTTAAGTCAGGAGATGCTATATATAGAAACATATATTCTATGTAAGTGCTGTGGGTTTCTCAAGGATCCTGCTTCATCCCATATGAACTTTTAATAGTATTTTCAGTATCAAGAAACTTAGCAAAGAAAATATGTGAGCTGAAAGCTTCTTAGACATGATCCTTGTGAACTTCTTCCTATCCCTGTTAAAAATGTACTGAACTTATGAAAATAGATTCCTATTAAGAGGTCAGCATTTTTAGTCAAAAGAATTCTTATGCTTAAGTCATTTTCGATCGCTAATGGCTAAATCTGTTTTACTTCTGTGTTTTCAGTCACACCAATGCTGGTCTTCATTAATAAATGAAATATGTATTTTTAGTATTTATCTTCATTCAAAAAAACCTTAATTTCTAAATAAAGTTTAAAAAAATATGAGTTTCGGAAGTTCTCCCAGGAAGATTAAATTACTTAAAACTGAGAGAATGTTAATGAGTTATAATCATTAAATCACTGAGCTACCTGAAATATTGTTATGGTTCCATCTTTATGGTATTAATGCTCAAGCATTGTATTAGTAACATGTCAAAATAAGCCAATGTTCCTTAATCATATTTCCTCAATAGCTGATGCAAAAATAAGAGCAAAATAATTCCTGACATTTCTCTTGATCCATGATGTCGCTTAAAATTTGATGAGAAAAACGTGCCACAAAAGAATAAAAACAATAACAATAGGCACTACGTTTTGATGAGTGGAACAGTAATTAATTGAGTGGTGTGTAATATATTTGTGAGTAGAGTCATGTAAATAACAGATTTTTCAATGCAGGTGAAGCAAAGTATTTCCAATTAAAATGATCAGCTTTGCTGTCATCTTTTTAGCCATTAAAATCTTTTAACTATAATTACTATGATTTATCTCAAAAAAATCTCCAGGAATGAAAAATGTAGATATATCTAAATCTGAAATATTTATACTCTGCTTTATCTAATTTTTGAAAGGCTGCAACTATTGTCTGAATTTGACTTGAACTGGAAAAAGTTTATCACCCTCAGCATTCTTTTATTTAGGAAACTAAAACAGTTAGTAATATGTAGGGCTCTTAGTCAGATTGGGAGCTTTTCCCAAGTTTACTGAAAATGAGGAGTAGTACCTAGCAGATCATGACTTGAATGCTTCCTGTGAAACTTCTACAGTAACACTACTGCTATTTTCCATTTTACCCGTTGGAAGACATAGATGATATTGCATTAAAAGTTAGTTCAATTAAAATCCATGTCTGTTTTTGGTTTGTTGGGTTTTTTTTTTTTTTTTTGAAAAAGAAGATGTAAAATGTAGGTGGGAAGTTCAGTCCTTTCTCTGATACCATTATATTAGAAGTTCTTTCCCTTTTTTTTTTTGTTTTTTATGGCTCATTAGTAACAGTTTCCATCAAAACATGTCTGGGTTGCATCTTCCTTAACCCCCCTGCTTCCCCCCAGCTAACACACATCTGCCTTCCTAAAGCTAGTTAGGCTTTGTCTTAATGATTGAGAAACATGACTACAATTCCTAAGGGGTTAATAAGACAGATAAGTTTTTTTTAATATGTCTTTAACTGAATGTAGTAAAGATAAAGAAGTCAATACAATGCTCATAGTCATGGCTATCTACATTATCTCCCCTGAGATTTTTTACAGCACTCAATAACAAATGCAACTCATATCTATAATATGTTTATAATGGCTATTAATCCTTAATCTAATTATAAATGAGACTTTTATAAAAAAACATGCCTGAAAGACATAACTTGTATTTATGAAAATGAAGAGGAAGATATTCCCACGTGTTTGAATTGAGGCTGCTAAAATTGCAACTACATCCAGACAATGTGATTTCTATGAATCCTCTTAGTCTTCATTACTTTATGAACTCAACAAACATTGTAAACAAAAAAACAACTTCAGTAAATAGTCATGGCCTACTAATTTTCTCTTCCTTCTGCTTAAATGCTATAAATCATGTCATAATGTACACTAAATTATAATCAAGTGCTAATTAAAAATAGATGGTCCTGTGGGGAACTAGTAATAAGTTGTATAACATTAAAACTAATTTATAGGAAAAAGTGTTAGGAATAAAATTCAACACAACTTGGCTTTTACTGTTATTAATAATGTATTATAAAAAACTGTCTCCCTGTCAATACAAGGATCCCTGAATTAGTTACTAAAGGCATTCATCCAATAAACTCTATCTCGCGATAACTTTCTAGGGATTTCCCCTTGCTAATTAATGTGAAGTATTTTGTTAAGTTAAAAATTACTATAATTTGCTCCATGACAAAGTACTCTTCTTTTTTGACTCAGAATGGCCCTGAAATTCTGTTTCTGTGTTCCTTTTGCAGGCATTTACTGAAAATGCCAGACTCTGAATAGCATTTAGGAGGAAAAAATCCTTTTTTTAATTTTTTCACCAAAATGAATTTTCGAAACACAGTACCAAATTCGCAATGCAGATTTAATGGTAGTGGTTTTCAGGTTAAAAAAATCCAGTCTTTTCAGGGAAAGTTCCAACTGTAAGGTTATTTCTGTATTTCCTAATAACTTTTAATGTTTATTTTAGCCTAATCACAAAACTGGCATTGGAAGAAATGAACACTTCCCTTCCTTCAAAGCTCTTAGATCATTGTTACTATGTTGATGGATTCTTTGCTGGTTTAATTATGCCATTCAAGCTAATTGAATCAGTCAAGAGAAGTACATGAAATATTTCATCTGGGACTGACCCAATGGAGGGTTGTTTGGTCTCATTTTTCTTTTTCCACCAAACTGAAGAATCAGAGTTTTACACAGCATTAATCCCTGCCATCATCTTTGTCTCATGATGTTGGATTTACACTAGGCCTGTATTAGGTTTAATTTCACAAAGAAAGGATTAGGACAGACCTATTTCTAAGGATTAGGCTTGGCTTTCACAACAGTTTTGTAGAGAAACATCTTCAACTTTGCCTACAAATTCTTTGTGCTACAGATAATTAAGTGGCCTTTTATCCACATCATACAGTTGACTTAAGTCTGTGTAAACTGAGGGATCCAATGCCAGCCTTTCATTCAGGAAAAATATGTCTAATAATGCTAATCCTGTATATGGTTGCTGCAGATGAAACAATAATAGCCTTCAATCTCTAATATCGGGATACTTTAAACCCCAAAATAGCGGCATGTACCAGCATATAGCATCCTTTTTGCCCTCAGACTTTATTTCTGAAGAAAGTATAGCTGTGTTTAGGACAAAGAAAAAGTGGGAAAAATTAAAGGTATAACATAGCCTTGAGGAAAAGCTTAGAAAAAGAAAACTTTTTCCAGATTGAATACTGGCTAGTAGATCGTAGATCCTGTTGTTTGATTAACCTGTTTTCAAGGAAAAAGAGCTTTGTATAGGCTTTCAAAATAAATGCTTTTCATCAAGGATCTAGATTGTAGTTATTTTATCTTAATAAAAACAAGATGCAAAGCCACTAATTCTGTCTACTTAGATTATAAAGTGTTTATATGTATTTCCCTTCCTCTGCTACCTAAACTTGAATTTTATTTTCTGCAGTGATTACACTATAATAACATTACAATTTAATTGAAACATATGTATCTCTAGTGATAAAGAAGATAAGTTTTCTCTTTCTCCTTAAAAATAAAAAAGTAAAAACTAAATTTTAAATTTACTTATTATTATTTATTTAGATTTTTCATTTGACATTTTAATTAAAAGACACATTATGTTAAAATGAAAATAAACAATTTATAAACTCCATTTCAATGGATATTCCTCATTCAGGTTTCTAAAGTGCTGGGTATCCAACAACAAATTTCTAGTAATGGGTTCACAGAGCTATGGAGCATTTCAAGGTCAAAGATGTGATCATTTTTAATAATAGGTTGGTTTAAATTCACTTCCATCTTAAACATAATACCAGATGGCACGGTAAACAACAAGAGGAAAATTAAGCATATTGCATAAGCTAACTGCCAAAAAGTATGTATTCTTGTAGGTTACAGCAGGGACCCTTCTTAACAGAAATGGTGCTTAAGAATTAATGGGAAGTGGAGAGGATTTCATCTCTTTTGTAGATATACTAGTGCTATTTATTGTTGGCTAACCTCAGAAGGGAGGTTTTCAAAGGCACAAATGTCAGTCAGAAGCCCAAATCCCATTCTTTGGAAGTCAGCAGCTGTTAGGCACCAAGCTGGTATTGATGCTTTTGAAAATCTTCCCCAAGCGCCAGGTTCTGTAAGATGTTGAACACCAATCAACAGGAGATGCATCTGCTCAGCACTTCAAGGGATCAAGCCCACATTGTCTATTATAGCATTCATTTCCCATCAAAAGGACCTCAATTGCTACTTAATTGATATTGTGGCTTTAAGATAATGTTTTACTTTGGGAACATTGTATTTTCTCTTAGTACATATTATGTCTTGTATTCTCACTTGGGTTTCAAGTCCTTGCACTTGCTATGGGTTTGACATGTCTTAACTTGATGAAAGGCATTTATTTTCTTAGCTTTAATGGCTATATCATCTGTTCCTTTTAGTTTTTTTCTCATACATATATATGAAAAACAGAACACAGAAAGTTAAAAAACCAAACTATCCTGGCAGTCTTCTATGCAGAAAATACTTTAGCATTATGCCAATAATGAAACTAATGTACAATGTCAAGTGCTGTCACTTTCAAAGACACAGTGAGCCTGACGTAGACAGCAGGGAATAATGGCACTTCTTCAAAAACTGACAAAGAAAAAAACACATTAATTATGTATATGCATTGATAAATATAATTTGACTGGATGAGAGAAGAAGTAGTTTTAAAACAGTAATGTTGCATCTTATTTGACATCCAGCTAGTAACTTAGGCCTTGTCTCCATAGAAAAAGAATATTTATGCTGAGCTTTGAACCTCTACAGAGTTGAGTTTTATTCAGCCAGCCTTATGCTTAAAAATGAGTAGATTCGTAAGTACAAAGAGGCATATGCCATTTTGTATTTGCAGATAAGTAGGAGTGATAAAAGTCAGATTAAGAGACATAATTCTCTAGAGTTAATTTGAGTGTTTCTAAGCATGGGAATTTGCCCCAGATTCTAGCACAACAAATGGAGTTTCTGCATTTCGGATGATGCCCTTCATCCTGATTTTCAATGTCTTTTTATAACACTTTAACTTCTCATAGAAATTATTTCATCCTTCCTTACCTTTTCTGCTAGGATTCCTTCAACCCTATGAAGGCAGCACACATTTCATCTTTTAGACCAGATGGACATATTCACAGAGTTCCCTGCTTGCTCCGTCACTCCTGCTAACAGCGCTCCATTGTAAGGTTGCTTCCATTATTTTTTTCATGGTAAGTCATGAACTCATAGCAGGTTCGTAGGCCCTATTAGTAAATTAACATATTGGGGTGGCTTGACCCTGGCTGGATGCCAAGTGTCCACCAAAGCTGCTCTATCACTCCCCTCCTCAGCTGGACAGTGGAGAGAAAATATAACGAAGAGCTCGTGGGTTGAAATGAGGACAGGGAGATCACTCAGCAACTACCATCATGAGCAAAACATACTTGACTTTGGTAAATATTAATTTATTACCAATCAAATCAGAGTAGGATAATGAAACCAAATCTTGAAAACACCTTCCCCCCACCCTCCCTTCTTCCCAGGCTCACCTTCGCTCCTGATTTTCTCTGCCTCCTCCCTCTGAGTGGCACAGGGGGATGGGGAATGGGGGCGGCGGTCAGTCCATCACACGCTGTCTCTGCCGCTCCTTCCTCCTCAGGGGGAGGGCTCCTCACACTTTTCCCCTGCTCCAACATGGGGTCCCTCCCATGGGGGAGAGTCCTCCATGAACATCTCCAATGTGAGTCCTTCCCACAGGCTACAGTTCTTCACTAACTGCTCCAACGTGGGTCCTTTCCACAGGCGCAACCCTTCGGGACCAGATTACTCCAGCCTGGGTCCCCCACAGGGTCACAACTCCTGCCAGCAAACCTGCTCCAGCCCGGGCTGCTCTCACCACAGGTCCTGCCATGAACCTGCTCTGCAGTGTGGACTTCCCACAGAGTCACAGCCTCCTTTGAGTGCATCTACCTGATGCAGCATGGGATCCTTCATTAGCTACTGGTGGGTCTCTGATCCACCATTAACCTCCCTGAGCTGCAGGGGCGCAGCCAACCTCACCATGGTCTTCACCACAGGCTGCAGGGGAATCTCTGCTCCAGCACCCAGAGCACCTCTTTCTTCTTCTTCACTGACCTTGGTGTCTGCAGAGTTGTTGTTCTCACATCTTCTCACACCTCTGTCTACTGCTGGTTTTTTGTCCCATTCTGAAATATGTTATCCCAGAGGTGCTCCCATGGTTGCTCATGGGCTCGGCCTTGGCCAGCGGCAAGTACATCTTGGAGCTGTCTGGCATTGGCTCTGTCAGACATAAGGGAAGCTTCTAACAAATTCTCACAGAAGCCACCGCTATAGCCTGACACACACACACACACACACACACACACCCCCCGCCAACCTTGCCACACAAATCCAATACATCTGTATAGTTATTAGTAGTCTGTATCAAGCATCCCCTCATTTATTTTGTATATAGTAGGCCAAGATGTGACCTTCAGTTGATTTGGAAATTTCATATAATATGTTCCTCCATTCCCTAATTTCTGCTTGAGGATTCTGAAATTTCATATAATGTGTTCTTCCCTTCCCTAATTTGTGCTTGAGGAGGGAAGAAATTTCTAGATTTTGAAACAAGCACAGAGAATTTATTGCATTCGTTCCCAAAAAATTGTCTCCTGTCCAAGTCCACCTTTGTTTACAACATCCCACTCAGATCTCATCTGTTATTTTTGTTGCACGTTTTGAAGATTCATTTGCAAATATTTCTAGATTCACAGGTGAATTTATCAGTGCCTCATCCACATATCAAATAGAACAACACCATCAACATAACTATGCTGTAACCAGAAATGTGTGATTATCATTCCAGGGGATCTAATTTTGCCTTCATTGCTTTTGCTGCCCTGGAGACTGATTCTTGCAAAATTCATGAAATATTACAATTCACACAAAAAAATAATGACAGGGACAGTAGACAAAGAAAAAAAATAAGATACCTCAAAAAAGACAGTTTTGTTGTGAGATAGTTAAAAATTCCCACACCCTCTATTTATGTTTGTCAATCATTCTGGCATTTTGCAGTAATTTTTGTGTTTTGTAATAGTGACCTTTAGTACACATCATGAATCACCATATAAATGATTTTCATCTGTGTAAAATTTCACTGTCTCCTCCCCATTCCTTTAAGACGTCTACTTACATTTTGCCAATGGTGAAAGGTGGCAAAATTCCTCTGATTAGGATTTGAATTTATTAGCACCATTTTACAATTTCATAACTGAAGGTAGCACATACTTTCATGATTCCAGCTATGCTCTGTTAAAAGTATTGTGCTGTATCCTCCCTTACACATTTCTGAAAAAGACATCTCCTTCATGACAGTAATATTCACTTAATATTTCTGATGCTCTAAGTAGTAAAGATAGAGCTGTATTAAACTGATAGAAATCTATTTCACCCATTTATAAAATGAAACACTTTACAAATGTTGTGGTCTCTAAGAATGTTAAATCTTCCTAAGCTGAGCGTGCTGTTAGAACTCTGAAATATTTTGTATTTAAAAAAAAAAAAAAAAATCAAACACCTTATTGAAACTTATAAAGGGCATATCTACAAAAAGAATCTACCACTTAAATCCCTAGCTTAAGTCACAATAGTTTTGTATTCTCTATGCAAGTTAAAAATGGAAATGGGAAAAATACCAACAATGACAGAATTAAATGTAAACAAGTTACTAACTAAGCACTCCTAAAAATACTTTTACTTAGAGTAGCAAACCTCAAGTCATCTATTTTTAGAGCCAAAGACCTATAAATAAACATTCCCGCAATATATGTAAAGAAACAGCTGATACTGATATTTGACAAAGTAGTATAGATCTCATATTCATTTATATCACGATTTTTAGTACTTGGGCTAATTGAAATCTTACTGTTATAGAATACCTGTTCAAAGCCAATTTACCTCAAATACTAATAGTGCACATATAGAAATACTGAGAGTTTCAGGAAATACAAATACAATACAATATCGTATTTAAGACATTTTATTTGATTAACTTACTGATTGAGAATTCTCCAAAGAGTGAAATTTATTTTTTTATGCAAAAATTAATAAAGTTTTGTGTAAAATTCATCTAAAAATTTAAGATAAAATTTTCTAATGGAAAAACTAGTTTAACTGAAATGAAAGCAAGCAGCCTCAAGTTTTATCCTAGATTC
>KL275032.1:1115-11922 GCA_000699545.1 Podiceps cristatus
CTCATTGAGTACCTCAGTGTTCTCCATGTCCCAGGTAGCCAGGTCTCCTGTTTCCTTCTGGAGAGGGCCCCCGTTTTTCCCCAGTCTTCCTTTTATCACCAACGTACCTATAGAAGCTTTTCTTACTGCCTTTGACATCCCTGGCCAGATTTAGTTCTGTCAGGGTTTTAGCTTTCCTAACCTGATCCCTGGCTGCTCAGACAATTTCTCTGTATTGCTCCCAGTCCTTGCTTCCACTCTCTGTTGGCTTCCTTTTGGGGTCTGAATTTGTCCAGGAGCTCCTTTTTCATCCCTGCAGGCCTCCTGGCATTTTGGCCTGACTTCCTCTCTGTAGGGATGCTTTGCTCCTGAGCTCGGAGGAGGGGATCCTTGGATATTAATCAGCTTGCTTGGCTCTTCCCTCCAGGGCTTTATCCCATGGTACTCTCTACACCAAGCAGATCCCCAAGGAGGCCAAAGTCTGCTCTCCTGAAGTCCAGGGCAGTGAGCTTGCTGTGTGCCCTGCTCGCTGCCTGAAGGATCTTGAACACCATTTCATGGTCACTGCAACCAAGGCTGCCCCAGAGCTTCACATTCCCCACCAGCCCCTCCTTGTTGGTGAGAACAAGGTCCAGCACAGCACCTGTCCTCATTGGCTCCTCTATCACTGGGAGAAAGAAGTTAGATCAATGCATTCCAGGAACCTCCTAGAACATACCATTCTTAATGAAAAGCAATTAATATAACTAAGAGTCAGGCAGAAGAAATTGCATATATTTTTTTTCCAAACAGGTACCACTTAGACAACTCAATTAGAAAAATGTGTATTTTGGATCATTTCTAGATTTGTCTAATCCTAAACTAAATAACTCAATTGAAACAAAAAGAGATTTTTTTCAACACACACATCAAAGTCTACAAAGAGAAGTGCTTTTGCATCCACCAAATTGTTGATGACCAAAAGATTTCTGGACTTACAGCAATGCTATATCACCACTCTCTTACAAAAGGTGGTCGGCCTTTCCATGGACAAACCAGCTCCTTTCCCAGGTAGTGGTATTATCTGGGTTTGTAGCACTACAGGGGGGTTCCATCCCTCTGCCCCAGGACAGCACATAGTGATGGACTGCGATGACATGATGTGGGGGCAAAGTTATTTTACCAATAGAAACCTTCCACATTTCTAGGGACCCCACCGCAAAGCAATTTCCTTTATACACAGCACTTCCTGTTTCTGCGGGAGGTGGGGAATGTCCTGGGGCTGGGGCTTCTCCTCTGTCCACCCGTGGAAGCTGGGGAGATGCTCCAGGTGCAAAAACTAGATTTGGGGCTGACCAGAAGAGCTCACTCTGTGGTATACTGGATTCTGCCCATGCATCTACCAGATCTCAAAATATCAGTCACCAATAATTCAGCTGTAAGTTGCAGGCAGTAAAGATAGCCCAACATCATGTGATAAAAGTTTAATATCAGACAAAGAAAATAAAATCCTCCAGCTAAGGGCAGAAATTAATTAGAGGTTAAAGATGTGCTGATCTTTAACCAGCATCCTGGGTACAGATTGTGATCTGTGGAAATCTAAATATTGTAATAATGATCTGTTGCTGCCATCTACTGAACACAAGAATTATGTACTACACAGCTTTACCATTTTCATTAGAAGAAACATGTTTCTTTCTAGAAGATGTTCAGGACATGAATCTGCTTTAAGGAACATCTGTACCCCTTTGGGAAATCCTGAGTTGTCCTTTAGAGAGCCACTGTGGGGGGATTGTGAAAGGTGAGATTTTTAAAGAGCGGACATAGTTCCCACAATGTGAAACACATTGATATTAATAAGAAAGAGTTACTTGTTAGAGCTTTGGGTTTTAAAAATCTTAGTACATGCTAGCTTTTCTTTAGTAATATCGCACAGAACTCCGTCATCTTTGCTGAGGATAAATACCTGCTCTTGTATGGCAGCTATGGTTTAGATGAAGGAGCTTCCAGTTAAAAAAGTGCTGGCATTGGCACTGGATTTCTACCAGGATGTTGAAGGGTGGGACCAAGGTCAAGCAGGCTGCTGAGGAGGTTCCAGCCAGCAAGAGCTATCCCAGTCCCAATGTTTTGTTTTATGCAGGGACTGTATGTCCCAGAAGCTGCTGCTGGGTATAAACAGAGGCATTCAAACATACACATGTGCAAGCATCATACACTGCAAAATGAAGAAAAAGGTTGTACTAACATACTAAACAGCAACAAAGTCACTAAGTGCAAGAAATACAGTACTATCATCTAGTTGCAATATGTATAAAAAACCATATGCATATATTGCTTACCTACAAGGAATATATGTGGACACTCACAGCTAAATTCATCCCTGGAGGTAAATAAGGCCTTATATTTTGTATTGACTTTAATGGTGGTTGGACACATTTGCTTCAAAGATGTCTTTGGCTTGTTAAGGGACATGAGAAGGCTGGAAATGGCAGAGGAGGAGCGGCAGATAGCAGGGGAGCCTGCTGATCTCACCAGGCACTACATTCAGCAGGCGTTCAGGCACGCACCACTCAACAACAGCACAAGAACGTGGTTTTGCATGAGATGAGACCCAAGGCTGTTGGCTACAATAACAGTCACGTCCATCTAAGACTGCAAAGGGATTTAAAGAGATAAATTCATATAAAAATCTGACTCTCGGTCTGCATTAGAGCAAGTCAGGAGTGACAGGACTGGATTTAATAGAATGACACCAACACGAAACTAGCGAAATTAGCAAATTGGCATCAGTCATCAACATTCTTCTGCAAAACTATAAATTTCCACACGAGGGAGCTTCTTGCCCACGAAGCTCACAGCCACTGCAGAGGGTGCCTGCTCCTGGGAAAGGAGGTGGCGGCGGTTCCCTTCCCCTGAGCTCATGACTTCGGCGGGTTGCAGCCTGATTGCACCGCTGAGAGTCACAGCGAGAGCCAGTAATGAAACGGTTAACAGATAATGATGATTGTCAGAGCTTGTTAACCACAATTATTTTCAAGACATATGTAAATCTGTATAAATACCCAAGTGTGGTATATAATCTAAAACATACTGTTTAAATCTATAAGCATTCCTGAGTTAATTTCACTATGGGAACATTAGTTGCAACTTCCTGACTTCACTGTGTTTGAATTCATATCCATGAACATTAATTTAAAATTAGTCTAAATATTTGTTGAGAATTAATCACCTGATAAATTTAGCTCTTTTTCATTTTTATGAATTATTCATTATCTCCTCTCCTTTCCGTTGATGTGTTGGTTGTTTGCAAGAACTGAATTACTAGTTCATGCTAAAAAAATCCAGGATTCATGGTTATTTGTAAAACGTTGCCCTTGGAAACTTGACCGGTGACTATGATAGGATATATTTTTCCCACCAATATTGTATGGTACTGGTTTGCTTCTTCAGGACTCGTTGGTGTTTTTAAGAGAGGTGTAAGCATGTTCATACAGCAAATACTTTGCAACAAACATTTTTTCTGTTTGTCTTGCATATATAGCATGCATGCTCCTACAAAGGAAACTTGTATTAGTAAAAGCCTGTTGGTGGGAATGCTTGGGAACGGTATGATGAGGTGTGAATGAACAGTTATGTAAAACTGCCATCTAAAATAGAAAAACTCCTATTGCATGGTCCTATCATAGAAAATACCTGAGCTTGCCAAAGGAAAATAATAATTCTGTTCTAGGGTGGCCTCAGGCAAGGTTGAATGAAAAGTTATCAACCACCAGATGCTATTAAGAGGAACAAACCTTTTAAAGAAAGTCTTGAGTGGATGGGAGCGAGAATCCTTAACACTAGAGAGTTCAAATGTGATCTGTGTTCCTCTAGCACATAGAGGACCATCTCTCAAACCTTATCACCTACATTCAGTAAAAGTAGTGGAAGACCAGATTTTTTGAATAGAGCTTACATTCCCAAGCCTGGTACTGGAAGTCTAATTTCTGGCTGCCACTCAGAAAACAAATCTTTGCCATAAAATTAATTTACTAGCAAAATCACTTCCCTTCTTTTAACTCACTGAAACAGATAACATCTTGAACTTCCCATCGGGTGATGTCTTTGTATTTGTTACTTTTAATCTCAGTTTGTTACTATTAATTTAATAACAAATCAGAAAATTACTTCCAAAACTATGAAAAAGCAAAACCCCCAGAACACACCCTCATGTGGTTAGTAACTGGTACCAGCACTTGCAAAACATCAAAGGCTTCTCTAAACATAGACTTTCATCAGTGATGCTGCAAGCCTTCATCTAATCTTTCATGATTTCCCATGCAGGAACATCAAAAGAGAAAGAAGAGAATAGCACTGTTCCAAAGCAACAGTGCTCTGTGTGAAAAGTATGTGTTTAGCTACAACGCACATAAAATGTAAGTGGGAAATCATTATTTACATGAGACATATTTTAATAAACATCATCATTAGCTCCCTTTCTTTTTCCTATAAGGAACAAGGATTTGTGCAGTTCAAAATCATGTCCAAGGCTCAAGGGATTTCTGAAAGAAAATGAAAAAGAATTAGAAAATATCTAATGTATAAGTCTTCAAAGCAAGAAGATCAATTTATTTTCATTTTTACTTACTGAAACACATTCTGCATATTTTATTGTTTCTGTCATCTTGTTATAATCCATCCAAAGAGTTTTCAAAGAACATTAAGTCCTACAAATAAACAAACTGTGAACGGTAAGGAAGGTATAAAAATGCAGCAATTACTATCAAAAGTCTTACTTGTAGGCTTTTTTTACATAAAGTATTTAGATTAAGTCAATCATTTTCATTTACTCTGCCACTGAGCAACAGTTTTGGAGGATACAATCTTAAAATCTTAAATGTCATGAGAGTTACATTTCTAACCTAATAAAAGCAAAATATCTGAATTGTTGTTGCTTTTTAAAGCAAACACCAATGAATAATTTAAATAGTTTTGTCCTTTTGTTTTATATTCTCTGATGTATCATACATGATTTTGGAAACAGTGCATATTAACACATTAGTGTTAGCAAAAGACATACACAGCAAATATCAATTTTTAATTCTAGAAAACATGCTTCTTATCTTCATCCTTAACCCAGCAGTGAGTGTTCCCCTTTCATAGAATTCTCTTATGATTATCTTCACAAGGGAATTTTTGTAGGAAATTTCATATAACCTGAAGGTCTTACATACAACACTCAACAGAACTATTGAAGTAGCACTCACCGTTTGAAATTACCATTAGAAATCACATAACTTTTGTTCTGGTTCATACACCCATTCAAACACAACAGATAGGGGGCTTGGGGGAGCCTGGTAGGTTTGACATAGATGGTGATATTTGATCCTGCCATGCAAGATACTGAATCATACGTGGAATACTTTTTAAACAGTTTAATAAACAAAAATATTAGGAACCTAAAGATGCTCAGCAAATAAGAAAAAACAAAAGCAGCCACAAAAATTAAAAGGTTTCCAGTTAACTGCCCTCTTTTAGGTAGCAGGTTTGGCTTTTTAACGCACTTATGCCTTTGTAGGACCAGAGCTGATAGCAAAGGCCCATTCGGTCCCAGTCTGCCCACCTCTATAGGTCGACCTCTTGGTTTTGCACACTTACAATGAGGAAACAAGCACCGATCATTACTGCCTTGATTCTCACATCAAGATCTACAGGGACCTGGATCCCGAAGTTGGCAGTGTTGGTAAAGACGTTGTTTACAAACCCAGACCAGTACTTGGAAATTTTGCCAATTGTTGACATTTCATTGAGAGATTTTACCTGCACAAATAAAGCATAGGAATACACCTAAATGTAAGTAAATCAAATACACACTGATTATATCTCCCAGAATTAATGACTGTGCCCTGACACACAGAGTATGCTATAGTTGTTGGGCTCTTCTTTTATTCTTATCATTGAGACGTTCTATTAATGTCGGATTTGCCTTTAGGACTGGCACCCGAGAAAGGGTCTCAAGTCTGGAAACTGATACATCAGTGTCTTTAGAGCTGACATAAAAGTGGAGGAAAGTGATTGTGAATGTATACCACTTTTTCTCTTCTTTCACAATGACCTTTTTTTCTTGTCTTGTGATTCTGATATGCTCCAAGTAACAGCAGTACCATTACTGCGGACCACCGTCTCCTACAACTGACAGAAAATGTTCTCAATTGTGCAGCCATCTCCATGTTTTCACAGTATACTGAAATTTCAGAGAGCACCCACTGCAGCCTTCTGATTTGGCTAACAAGTTGATCGACACTGTAAGCTTTTTTATGATTCTTTAACTAAGGCAAAGTGCTTTGTTCGCATCAGAAAATTCTGTCCAGGGTTTCTTTGAGCATCTGCCATTCTCCTTCTCATCTCTTAAATATGTCAATGGCTCCTCAGAATTATTTTTCTCCTGATGAATGTTGTCAAATGGATGTAGACATATTGGATGGTAATCCTGCCCATGGTTCTCAGTCTGAGAGCAATGAAGGCAGTGGATTCAGTGTCACAGGCTTCAGGGGACTATGTGGCAGGTACCAGTGAATGCATGTGGGATAAAACCCCAAGCCTATCAAAATCAAGGGCTGAAGCGCTCATAGACTGCAGAGGACCAGGACTTCACTTAGCAACTTGTTTATTTCCTCAAAGGAATTTTCACTCCTGCCCAGAATACACCTGTAGGAATCTGAGTGTAGAAGTCAGGAATTCCAAAGCACATTGCTGTAACTCTGTTCCTTAAATATGGCAACATACATAATATTTTTAAGGGTAGAATCACAGGATTTTTGAGTGAGAAATTTAATCAAAGCAGTAAAACTTTAATATTCTCAACACTCAAATGAAACTTACCTCAAAATCAACATCATCAAAACAGCCACAAGTTGCATATGGGCCGATTATTTTGAGCACATCTTCTTTGCTTTCATTCTGTATAGCAAACTTTGGCAGAAAAGGGTCCCAGTTCTGTACAACATATCCAACTATTGTACCTGGTGGGGACTGAACTTCTAACTAGCAAAAAAAACCAAAACAAATCTTATTAACTAATTTTATATTAGTATATTTGTCCATAATAGTGTATTATTTAGATAATGAAAAAACATTTATTTACTGAATACAATTATATGTAACTCTACTGAACTGGAAACTGGACGTTACAGGGCTGCATAATGGTGTTTTTAAAAACAGTGGATAATAAGAAGCTCAAAAGCTGCACCAGAAGCTAATATCTTACATATAAGATTTGATAAAAGCCATATCCTGTGGAGGGTTTTTTTATTATTATTATTGTAATCAGTGAGTATCCTATCAACTTTTTTATACAGTAGCTGTGCTACAAAAGGACCTTTCTTTTAAAAAATCCTGATTCAGTACTGAGAAAGCAGGTACATGAGTTAACCTATAAAACATTTTCATAAACCAAGAAAGATGTCTGAATAAAGGAGAGTCAGAAATAGGGATAAAAGATCCAATTCTCTATAGGATCTGCATTTTTCACCCAAAGCAGCTTATTTCCAAGTTCTGCAGTTTCACAGAGATTTATGGCCTTGAAGAGGCAGAGCCATGGAGCGAAGCATTGGCTTCCTCAAAGAGCTGCTTCCCAGTCATACCCCCAGACACTAACACCTCCAGGGATTTTCCATCCTTCACCCTGGGATCACAGTGGGTGATGTCCATCTGTAGCACTAACAGACATTAGTCTGTGTCGGGACAAGCAGTGTTTTAGGGTGTCACCTAACTGGAGAGACAGCTGTACCATCAGATACAGAAGCTTTACTTGGGATGTCAGGAAAGTAAGGTCCCATGAAAGGGAGGAGGCATGCTGGGAAAGTAACTCATAAAAGGGCCTTCTTTATTCAGTAGTTACTTCTAACGAAGGCCTCCATGCAGTACCCCAGGCTGAGAGGTGGATGTGAATTCCATCCTGCCATCCTCGCAGAGGTTGCACGAGGCTTCATTAATGCTGTGCACATACAGCGAGATGCTCAGACAAAAGGCAATTAGGATCCACCCACCTCTTGCAGGAAGCAGGGGAACCAGCAGCTGTTGCACCTCAAGGGTCTATTGACTGTAATCACTTCTCGGCCTGTGTTATCAGCAATCCTTATCGTGAAAGACCTTATCGGCGAACATAAGTTACGATCAAAGCAACCATTTTCTTCCACTGCAAAGTAAACTCTTTGTCCCAAATGGTTTTTAATCTCATATTTGCTGGAGGTCTCTGTGCCAAGTATGGCTAATAAAGCAAAACAAGTAGTACATTACCTTAGTATAATGTTAGAATTAGCCTTTACCAAGACTCATCAAATTCAGTTTTGCATAAAAGTTTATAGCTCCAGTCTTCTCTGAGGTATATATTCTAAAAATCTATGAGACTATTTAAAAAATTGTTTTGAAATAATGACACAAAGAAAATATACAATTACAAGGAAATAATAACATCAGGTCTGTATTTGAAGGAATACTTAGTTCAAAGACGGATTTGCTGCACGTTGAAGTACAGGTGACAAAACAGAATTCAGATTCTGAGTTTTGGTTTGGGCTTTTTGTTACTTTATCATCTGTGAAAAGTAACAATATGAGGCTGTCCCACTGCAACGACAAAACTTTCACTCAGTGAGGTATCCAAGAATCAGGCCAAAAACATTTTGAATGGGAGAAATACATTAAAACTGCAGAACTTAATTCTTGTTCAGTATTTTGAAATTCTGAGGAACTATGTAAATAGAAACTATTATGCTTCATTTTGTGTCTTCTGACCTTCCTTTCTTCATTTGCTTTGTTTCTCATAGCATGTTAATTATTGTTAAAGACAATAAACTTTTCCATAGATTGGAAAGATGGTTAAACTTTAACAACTTCAAGGGAGAGGTGCCTGAGGGAGAGTTGCCTGAAGGCAAAAGGAGAGACTTTAGGACTGGTGTAGAGATTACTCACTGTAGTCTTTCTCTGCTCATTGTTTTGCTGCAGAACAGGCATGAAGTGAGCTTTCACCACATACACACCACATTACAGGCCTGATGCAAGGTCAGCAGGAGGCTTCACAATGACTTCAGCGAGGTGGGGGCAAGACTTGGAAGCCTTTTGGAGACATATGTATGCCAGCACTTTTAAAGAGTGTCAAGGATTGCACCGTACCTTCAAGAAGATCCACCTGCTGATGAATAATTATCCGGTCCAGCTGTTTAAAAAAAATAAACAAGATGGTGGAAGTTGGAGAGCTCTGGGGCCACCAGCGACCGCCTGTCTATTACTCATCTCCCTGTTATTAGGATTTCTTTCCTTCCAGAGGTGCACAAGCTGGGTGCCCAAGGGCTATCTCAAGTCACACTTCAGTCACGTCTCTGAAATGATGACTGAGAAGCGTGACATTGTGTGCTGTGGTCATGTAATGCACCCGCACATTTGAAGAGAAATAATCTTCACTCGGGGAATGAGGAAGCCAACAGCAATGGAAAGATGTATGTAAGAAGCAGGACCCACTTCTCATTCCTGTTCCTCCCTCCTGGTCTTAACAGAGGGGAAGCCCCCTACCCCAAAGCTAAGGTTAGTGCTGGGCACCATGGCAGTGCAGGAATGAAGGAGTTTGGGACTCATCTTAAAGCAAGCTGTAGCCACATCCCAAAGGGCCCCACTGGAGCAGCCCAGCAGGGCTGTTGGGTGATGCCAATGGCTGCACACATGAGCTTTAATGCTCTGATTTCAGGCAATCCACGACTTCTGCACCCGAAATCTGGCAAACAGTCACACCAGGATGCCAGAATGAGCAAAACAACAGCTCCCCAGAGAAACCCTCGGCTGGCTGAAACTGTCTTCCTCTGTGAGCTGGTTACAAAAGCAAGAGCAAAACTGTTTGATACCCAGCTTTTCCGTGCTTATTGTCCCTCTGACATTATTCTTTTTTAGAGAACAGCCATTAGTATTATAAAACCAGCAAGACTTAATTTCAGTCTACCTTTCAGTTTTATGTGACTTTTTATGCCTATTTTATGTGATAGTTCAGGCTTTGTTAATTTTCTTTCCTTAAATTCCTGATGGGCAAATGCTTGGCACAGGATTTTGCCATCACTCACAGCTGCAGACATAAAGCACAAAGCGACCTTCCGAGACCAGCATGTCACAGCTCTCCAGTGTCTGTATATTTTACAATTGATAAATCTTGCCTGGTACACATTCAAACTGTTGCAGCCATTTGTCAATTCTAGTCATCTCCTGCAGATACTTCAGGCTGCAAACAAAAGCTGGTAAAAGAGAGGCTTCTTTATCCCTTTCATCAGTCTCTGAAATGTGCATGTCAGTAATTGAAATAATATAAAATATATGGACTTAAAAGTTTTCTCTGAAGAATCTTTGCTGTTTGTAGTTTAGGTATTCATGAGAGATTTGAGCTCTTGGAGCTCATGGGAAGCACTCTGCTGATGAAAAAAAAAATAAAGAAGTTAAAGATGGCAGGGCTATATTAATGGTTTTGCATTGATTTTAATATGGATTTCTTTGTCCCACACAGATTTTACGGGGAAAACAAAATTAATGAGCCTGAGCAGTTAAAAGTTTTGAGTGATTTTGAGCTGTGTATTGGTTTATTGTGTACAATGTATAAGCAGTGTTGAGACAACGTGGCAGTACCCCTTGTTAGGCTTGCTTGGTTTGCCTTTCACTGGTTTCTGCAAGGCAGCTATTCTGATGCACCTTTTATTGGGGCACTTGTGGATTAAGGCAATTCTGCACTTGCATGTGAAAGAATCTGAGGTCCTCTGGTTTACAAATATCATAGAATCATAGAATCATAGAATTGTAGGGGTTGGAAGGGACCTCGAGAGATCATCGGGTCCAACCC
>JMFS01080576.1:0-37400 GCA_000699545.1 Podiceps cristatus
ACAGGGCTGCTCTCAATCACATTGTCCCCCATCCTGCATTGAAACTGGATTGCCCTGTCCCAGGTATAGGACTTTACACTCGTCCTTGTCATGAGGTTTACACAGGCCCTCTTCTCCAGCTTGTAATGTCCCCTGAAGCTTCTCCCCTGCAGCCCCCTGTGACCCCCGCGCCCCTGCAGATGCTGACCCCCACCAGTCTGCAGCGCCTTCTGGGGAGGGGGTGGCCCCACTGCCGCCCGGCGGGGTTCACCCAGGACCCCCCATGAGCTGACCGCTCCTCCGATGGTCCTGGGGGTAGCTGTCAGGTGCTTTAACTTGGCGTGTAGTGATGACATTATTGGCGCTGCTTTCCTGCTGTTGTTTCACTGATTCTCGTGGGGTCTTTTTGTTCACAGTGATCTGTCTTTAATCACATAACCCAGCGCTCGGTATATGCAAAAAAATCTTGATACTAGCACTATAAAGTCAAAATGGAAAAGCGGAGTGAGTGAGAAATGTGCGTGTTATCTGGAGCTATTTTCTGAAGCCTTTGTTTGCCAAGCCTTTACCCTGCAGAACATTTACCTGGTCTTGTGATGTCAGATCTCATGCAGCAGCTGGAATACGTTTCATCCTTGTTGTTTCAAGGGATCTGAAAATACTGATGGGCAGCTTAGCTCTGGTAAGGTTGTAGGCTGTAGGGCGGCTGCCAGCAGAGCTTGCATGTGGTCCTTGCAGATGGAGGAGTCTGCCCCTGGGAGCCATAAGGGTTAAGTTGTTACAAGTGCAGGTGGGTTTCTCTGTTTTCAGGAAGGTAACAGCCCTGTACTTTGCAGCATAGTAATTATTTTTTTCTTAAGCTGGAGTGGTTAAAAAAGGGAGGTAAGAGAACTTGGAGCTCTTATGCTCCAAGGTTATGGAGCTAGGTTATGACTATCACTACTCCATTTGCAGTAGCCTCCAGAACCAAGCTGCTTGTCTGTTGATATTCCCAGGAAAATGAGTTTGTGCTTAGTGTGCAAGAATTGTAAACTCAGTGCTTGTTGCAGCTGTACGAACATATGAAATAATTGGCTAGTTATGTGTTTTGCCATAGATATTTTATTATAATCTCTATTGGCAGTTAGTCCGACTGGGACGTTTTTGGAGAAAAAGGCTACAGAAGTTCTGATCTTTGCAGATACTGTATGTACGTGAAATGCTTAGCATGAGGCTTAATTGCAAGTTATGTCTGGGGCTTGCAACACACTGCATTGTAGAAAATTTAGACCTTGGTTACATACTGCAGTATGTTTTTAAAATGTGCTTTTTAAAAATAGATGATACTTTTTTATCCCCTGAAGAATACTGCATCCGGTTTTGGACCCCCTAATAAGAAAAAGACATCAATAAAGTGGATCCAGTTCAGTGGAGGGCCAGTGAAATGGTGGGGGCTGGAGCACTTGCCCTGTGAGGAGAGGCTGGGGGAGATGGGCTTGTCAGTCTGTAGCAGAGATGGCTTTGGGGTTGGGATGGGGACCTTACAGAAGCTCCAATGACCCCTGGGGAGATCATTGAGGAAATGGTGCAGGGTGGAAGAATGAGATACAACAGGTGTGAGTTGACAGAAGAGAGACTCGTCCCGGATCCATTTTCCCCACGAGGACAGCCAGGCAGGCGCACAGGGTGCCCAGCCTCTGTCCTTGGGTGATTTCAAGACTGGACTGGATGAAGCCCTGAGCAGCCTGGTCTGACCTCAGAGCTGACCTGCTGTGAGCAGGGGGTTAGAGCTGAGACCCCTGAGGTCTCTTTCAGCCTAAATTGTTCTGTGATTTCATGATGATCTGAGCTTTAAATTGTGCTATTAGCCTGCGTCATTAAAGTATATCTTACTACTTACTAAACAGTTTCTGGTAGAAGAGTGGTTTGGCTTAGGTCAGACTAGCAGAGATCGCCTGACTGGCTACCTTGGATCAGGTCATATTGAACTACTATGTATTTATGTTAACAGCAACTTAAAGAATGCTACTTAATTTCTCTGTTAGGCTTAGATTATAAGCACTGACTAAACTTATTTTGTTTCAGATAAATGCAAGTGAAATTCAAAGATTTTCAGATTTTCCGTTGTCAAAGAAAACCCTAAAAGGTGAGTACAAAAGTTTTCTTTGGAAGGTAATTTAAGTAAAAATGAATGTATTATTTACCTACATCTAGGTGTGTTGTTTTTTTTTTTTTTTTTTTTTTTCTTTAAACTAAGTTCTAGATAAGCATTGCTATGTACAGTGTTTTCTAAACAGAAGAATACATTTCTGGGCAAGACAAAAATAAGTGGTAGGTTTTTTTTTTTTTCTTCCGCTTACCCTCCCACTCTTTCTTCTCTTCCCACACTAGGATTGCAGGAAGCTCAGTATCGTGTGGTAACAGAGATACAGAGACAAACCATAGGTTTGGCTTTACAAGGTAAAGATGTACTTGGAGCTGCAAAGACTGGATCAGGCAAAACCTTGGCTTTTATTGTCCCAGTAAGTAATTTGCATCCTTCCATTTGTACTTAAAGTTGTCTGGGAAGTATTGAATGTCAAACAGCTTAAGTTAATAGATCCTGGGAGAAAAGTTATAATTCAGTTATCTAAATGTTCTGCGAAAACCAAGATACGAATTTAATAAAGCTGCTTGAGTTACTGAAATAAGTATATTTTTGGCCCTTAGAGATGCCATTTTGATCCTTGCATTAGTAGACTCTGTAATTTCGGAAGTGCTTTGTTTTTCTCTCAGGAATCTATTTTCCTGGTGCAACTCAAGTTGTCCAATTCTTTTCAAAATTGAAAACTAAGTGTATGGAATAGAATGGTGAAATTTTTTCAGTTTGTTAGACTTTTTTTTTTTTTGATGAGTTGTTTTTACTTCTTTAAAATGTTAGGATTTGGACCTTATATAGCCAATTTAAGCTTAGTGATTGTGGACTTCCATTTTAGTCTTTTGTGGACTCCTTAGAAATTGCTTCCAGGTGCAAGTGGAAAAACAGGGTGAAAACCTCTGTCATCGATAATACATGTTTGACTGTTTTACTCAAACCATTATGCTCTGCATTTCATTTCTTCAAGTTAAAAGTATAATTGAGATGTCTGCTTGAAGTGTACATGTTAGTGGATACAAATGCCATCATGTTATGATTAGATAAAGGGTTTTTTTGGTTTAAACATTACTTGCATTTTTGTGAGCATAAATTTCTTTGGAGCCTATTCTGTCAGTAACTGTGGGAACGGTAGCAGGTGTCTTTAATACTCTCTCTAGTTCTAGTATAAATCTAAAAGATACTTTATGCTGGGTTTTTCAAAATTTATTTTTTATTAGTACATAATAAAAGCATCTAGGTGACTTCAAAAGGTAGTCTTGTGACCTTGAGAAACAAAAGTGAGATTGCTTACTGTTTTAGGAGAGAAAAGTGATGAGAGGAGTTGGAGAGATGAAGAGTGAAAAAAATTAATTGTACAAGGTTGCTTCAGTATTTCAGAATGCTTCAGGTAGTCATACCTATGAAGTCTTTGTGTTAGGATTAGCTGACCAAGTGTTTCTCCAGTGTGAATTCATAAGAGGAGGAATAATCCTGGTCTGAGGTTTATGGCAACTTTAGTTGAAGTGCTCTGTATATAGCATGTGTGGATAGTACTGCTTCAAGTCTGTAATTGGAATTAGAGCTGCAATAATTGACTTTCATCTGGTTGCTCATTCTGTTTCTGATTCCCACAAAACCTTATGAGCAGGGAAGTTTCTTGTGTTTTGCTGCATCTGATTTCTATTCTCATATAAATGATTAAGGCTTAATTTCCAGAATTTAGTGGAGCAGGATTAATTGTGCGGTAAAATGTTTATGATTTGCCACCCATTACTGTCTGTCATGGATTGGTACTGGGGAACTTTGCTACAGCAAGTATCATTACCATCAGTTAGAACTGATATATAATCAAACTATGTGAAATGTATACTGATGTTTCTTCAAGTCATTATTTTAATTACTGTGGGGTTTTTAATGACTTTTTCTTTTTTTTTTTTTTTTTTTTTCAAATTTGTTGTTTTTACATATTTTCCTTGTGAGTTTTTTATAATGAGAATACGATACTGTTTTTTCCAGGCTTTGGAACTCCTGTATCGCCATCAGTGGATTTCAGCTGATGGACTGGGAGTTTTGATAATATCGCCTACCCGAGAACTGGCATATCAAACCTTCAAGGTTCTGCGAAAAGTGGGAAAGAATCATGAGTTCTCAGCTGGCCTGATCATTGGAGGAAAGGTGTGGCCTCTCTTGGAGTTTGCTGTATGGAAGCATAAATGAGTGCTATATTAAGTGCTAGTTTAGGAAGGAAACCCTATAATTGAAAAGTGAGGGAAGAGTAGTTAATGGGAACCTATCGATGACTCACTCATTTTCCTGTCTGTATTTTTTGTCTTTCGAAGCTTTTGCATATTTACAGTCTTTCCAGGTTACATGACTGCATGGACCCTCCTGCCAAGCCTTCCAGGACTAGCCTGTTAATTTAGATTATTCTGAAACACTTTTGCTCAAGCCACAAGTGTGAGCATGCTGAAGAAATCATGGTATCTCTGTAGAAGGAGGAAAGGCTGATCCTTGACTATTCTTTCTAAAAACTAACAATAGGTTAAGCTGGCCTGGTCATCTCTGGTATCGGGCTTCTAGTGTGAACAGCTAGAGCTAAGCTGCTCTAACTCCTTTTCAGGATCTGAAAGAAGAGTCTGAAAGAATCCACCACATAAATATGCTAATTTGCACTCCAGGACGGCTCCTACAGCACATGGATGAAACTTCATATTTCTATGCATCAGATTTGCAAATGTTGAGTAAGTTTTTTTTTAAGCATTTGAAAGTACTCAGAAATAGTTTGTAACAGTTCATAATTGTGTGGAGCACTTCCTTGGGTAAAAAGTTTATCCTCATCATGGTATGTAGATGAAATGGCATTTAAGTTCACACATGTACAAATCAGTATAGAAAACAAGAAAATGCCTTTCTTGTGTGCACTTTCTCTCAAACAGTTGCTGAGCATGCCTTTCTTTAGGATGATAAGAGCAAGTAGGTGAATTAGTAAGGAACCTAAAACCAAATGTAGTGTCCCATATAATCCTTCAGATCTCTCTTGGATAATGCTGGCCTTTCCTTTCTGGTTATGGCACTCATATTTTCCCTGACGTGATAATTAACTATATGGAATATCTATTTCACTGTGTGTATTTTGGTCCTGTTCTAGAAAACCCTTTTCTTTGAATTTTAAGATGGATTGCTACTCCTTTCATTGTTTTGTTAGCATTGTTAACATTGTTTCTTTTTATCCTTCCAACCTGAGTAAGAATTTCAGTGTAATGAAAAGGTTTGCCTGCCACTAAGAACTGCATAATCTTTAGCGTAGCTTGAGGAATTTAGAAGCAATTAAGAAGCTAATGAACGTGATAAAATGTGAAATTATGCTTGCTACACTCAGTACAATTCATGGCAGTCAGACAAGAATCGCATTAAACGTAGGCCCTTTTTTTCAAGCTTTGTCTCTGTGCTACTTTCTTTATTCGCTATGTTTCGATGCTAAATTCAGCCTAGGTACAGGAGAGTCTGTTTTGCTCTGTCATGAATAGCAGTGTTTTATATTCCATGCTTTTGTTTTAGTAATAGGACAGGGAGTTGTTAATTTGCAGTCTGTCTGTGAATTGCTGAACTGTTTACTTGAAATACTGATCTTTTATGCTGTAGCATGTGAAATTGAGGGCTGTAGTGCGTAGTTTATGGGAAACGCTATGGCTTCTATTGCATTTTTTTTAAAAAAACCCCTATTTTGTGGAGTGCATGAATATCTAAAGAGAATCCAGTCATAGACAGTAATTAAACTAATCTCTGCAGTTTAGGTAGGCATGGATTTTTGTACTATATGGATTTGATGTATGATTTTTTTTTCTTTTAAATATAAATAGAACTAAACCCAGCTTTTTTCAAATCTCTTTCTCTATTCAGTTCTTGATGAAGCTGATAGAATTCTAGACATGGGGTTTGCTGATACAATGAATGCAATCATAGAAAATCTACCTAAGAAACGCCAGACTTTGCTTTTTTCTGCAACACAAACAAAATCAGTGAAGGATCTTGCACGGCTGAGTCTGAAAGATCCAGAATATGTTTGGGTTCATGAGAAAGCCAAATTCAGGTATGTTGTTTTTTGTTTGGTAGTGTGTTTTTTTTTTTTTTCTTGTTCTTTGTTTGTTTGTTTTTTCCTGGAGGAGTTAAACAGATGGTGATCCTACTTAACTGCTTCTCTGACTGCCCATTCCCGGAATCAGAAGTTACATTGTGCATCTTCCTTCCTGCAGTGTCTGATCCTGTTGTGTGCCTTCCTGAAAGCAAGGAATTTCCAGATCAGAGGGTACTAGTTATGGCTGATTCATTACAGGGAGGCTGAACCTGTGTTTTCCTTGTGGCTCCTCAGGCAGATTTGCAGACTGGAAATTTTATTCCTCAGGAGCAAGCCACAGAGTGGGTTATATAGCCCGGATGGAGTAGTCTCCTGGCTGTAGCACTGGCTTCTGAGTTGCTACTTTCTTGTTGTTTGGCTTCTTGTTGTTTGGCTTGTAGGGCTATGAAGATGATTAAGGGCCTGGAGCATCTCCCCTATGAGGAAAGGCTGAGTAAGTTGGGACTCTTCAGCCTTGAGAAGAGAAGACTAAGGGGGGACCTAATTGGAGTTTATAATTACCTGAAGCAGGGGATGCAGGGGGAATCAGCCAGCCCCTTTTCAGTGGTCTGTGGGGATAGGACAAGGGGCAATGGCTGCCAGCTGGAACACAGGAAGTTCTGCACCAACATGAGGAAAAACTTCTTCACAGTGAGGGTGACAGAGCACTGGAATAGGCTGCCCAGGGAGGTGGTGGAGTCTCCTTCACTGGAGATATTCAAGACCCGCCTGGATGCCTGAGTGCTATGTCCTAGGGAGCCTGCTTTGGCAGGGGGGGTGGGCCCCATAAACTCTCCCGGGCCCCTCCAACCCCATTCTATGATTCCTTGCCTCCTGTGTGTGCAGAACTACCAGGCGTGTTGCACAAATACAGTTCTTCTGTGTGCTGTTGATAAATCTGGCTTTCCAGTGAAATGCTACTCTATTGGGAAGGTGCAGAATGACAGTCTTGTTTGAGTATTCAGTACTAGGTGCCCAAAAGAAAGAAGTCCCTGTGCAGTAAGTCTTCTGTCTTCCTGATATGCTGGGTTTACTGTGCACAGGAAATAAATTTGTCATGCCATATGGTTTGGATCAGAATGGGAGGACCTTGTGAGAAATACAGTTATGTGGTCAGCCAAGCTCAAAAAATGTAATGTGTTACTAAATGAAAAAAATATGCATGCTGTTTTTTGGCACTTTGTTCTTTCAAAGTCTAAGTGAAGAACTTTATTTAATATTTTCCATTTCTGTGGGTTCTGTCATCTAAGTGTCAAATTGCTTATGAACATGTATGAATTTTTTTTCTTGCTTTTCTGTGAACTATCTATATATTTGCATATGTAAGATACAGGAGAAAGGTGAAGCACAGTGATAAAGATGGCTTTCCCAAGAGCAAAGGGGAAATGATCAGGAAAATGAACAGCAGAACCAGGTTGAATCCTGAGGCAGTTTAAACTGTTTGATTATCTCTGTATTGTACTGCAAGTACCTTTTTTTTTTTTTTCATTATTAGTACTATCAAAGGCATCTTAAATGTGATTGCCTGAAAAACATGTGTGTTTAATAGCCTCTTGGCCTAGTATGTAGTCTATTTTGAGGACTAACTATGCATCTGTTCCATGGATCTCACATTTTTTTTGTAAAGTCTATTTTAAATTACATTTCTTTTTTTTTAATATTTGTGAGAATGCAATTAGATAATAAACTGAATCAAAAAAAGGGAAGTATTAATTTGTTTTAGAATTTACTGCCTTAGTATACAATAGGTTATTACCTTATGAAAACAGTTTCTTCTGAGAGACTTACAAAGCAAAAGGTACTGTGGCATAACTCAGACTGACTAGCAGAACTGCAGCACTGTCTTGTAATTTCATCCTCCCAATTGGCACCTTTAATAAAATAGTTCTGAATACCCTTGGTCTGCTTAGGATGAAGCAGAGGAACTGTGAGAGATGAGTGTTTAGATGTATTTCAAGGGCAAATATGCCAAAGATCTTTTTTCTTTATTTTGTAAAAGATGGAAAGGTGAGTTAAGATGACAATTCAGAGTTTTACAAAGTCACTTTACATGTCAGGGTGTAATCAGTAGAAGTACATCAATGCTCTTTTTTTTTCCTGTGTGATTAGACTGTGCTTTGACATTGCCTTAAGCACAAATGATGCTTTAATAGGACTAATAGACAAAATTGCATTTTAAGTCAAGGCAATTTGAATGTCGCTGCTTAGACATGGCTTGCTAGTAATAAATGAATTCAGAAGTAATGTCAAAAGTCATCCCCTCCTCCTCACTGGCTTTTGAAAGATGAATCAATTTCCTTACTGAGAGTAGCTTTCTAGTGGAGTTGCTAAGATTTCTCCTCAAAAGTAGGAGAACTTCTCAGCCTGACTTCCCCCCCCCCTTTTTTTTTTTTATCCTTCTCTTTTTTCTGGGCATTTGTCAGACACTGACTTAAAAGAAAGGATAGGCGGCTCTGTAAATATTGCATGTCCGTATATTCTCTCTTCCCTTCTTTTCTTTCTCATTTTAATGTAAATGTGTACTTTCGGTTGTTTTTTTTTAGTACCCCAGCAACTTTGGATCAGAACTACGTTGTTTGTGAGCTTCAGCAAAAAGTAAACATGTTATACTCTTTCCTGAGAAGTCATTTGAAAAAGAAGACCATTGTGTTTTTTGCAAGCTGTAAAGAGGTATTGCTATTCCTCTCCCCTCCCCCCTGCCCAGTAGTATGTTAAAACTCTTAAGATGTTCATGTAGGCACTAGAGGTGAAGTTCTGGACTAGTTTGCAACAGGAAATTGGAGGAGGAACCAAACATCACCTACTCCTGTGGGCATGTCATGCAGAGCCTGGCTACCGGGAGGCTCAGTGACCCAGGCTTGATGCAGGAAGGTCCTGGAGACCTCAGCCGTTTTTGGGCTCTACTGTTTAATGTTAAAATTTATGTCACTAAGGGCCAACTATTTCAGTTTTTGTCTCATGACACATTTCATCATTGGGTTACAGAGTATTTTAGTAGTTGTACCTACTTTCTTTACAAGCTTTTGAATCTGCCTATGTAAGGAATTATAATTGTGAAGTAATGCAGAGGAACATTTTTCTTATGGCTGTATAGGAAGATATCTACTTGTATAAATGTCTTGGGACTATTCTATTAGTTATTTGTATGTGTTTATATGGCACAGGTATTTATTCCTATAACTACTGCATATATTGAATATTTTACAACATACAATGGTGTAGTAAATATTCATTGCAGTTTTTCCACTTCTGCAAGAAGTTACAATATTTTTGTTGTTCTGCAGTTGACTGGCGATTACAGTGAGGTGGTGGGCTTAGTTGTACAGAAGTTTTCTGAGCGTAACTGTTACGGCTTTATATGCAGTTTCTGTAACTTGTCTTTATAAAAAAAAATTTAGATACCTGCCTGCTATAAAGTAATGCTGCATCATGTTACTGTATGTAAGAGTAAATAGACTGCTTTTTATAGGAGAAGCTGTCGAAGCTTGAATAATAAACCAAGACTGTAGACTGCTTCGAGCACAAGCATAAGACACTACACCCCTCTAAGTACTGTCTCAAAGCAGTGCTTTTGATAGACTTCTGATACTTTGGTCCCCGGCGTACAGCTGAACTGGTCATGTCCCAGGTTGTTCTTGATGTTACTGACTCTGGTTCCTCATAAGAAACGCCATGAAAAGGCATGACAATCTTGAGCACTGTAGTTCATTTCCTCTTTTAGTACCCTGGTGTGTGGCAAAGTCTCAAAATAGCATCTCTTGTCTCTGATGTGGAGAAAAGTGTATTTTATTTGATGTGTTAAGTCAGTTGCCCTGTGCTGGATATGATCTTAAGTTTAACATTGCATGGTATTTTTTTTTTTTCCCTGACTTGTTGGATAGGTCCAGTACCTATTCAGAGTGTTCTGTAAGCTTCAGCCTGGTCTTCCTGTACTGGCACTTCATGGCAAGCAGCATCAGATGAAGCGAATGGAAGTCTACACTTGTTTTGTTCGGAAAAAGGCAGCAGTACTTTTTGCTACAGATATTGCAGCTCGTGGCCTGGGTATGTACCCGCAGAAGCGATATTTATTCACAAAGCGATGATCTAACCCTGTTGAGACTTTATTAGACTTTATGCTCTGAAGACCAGCCTGATTTGTAAAAAATGAAGCTGTAGTTTGCTTAAGAGCTCATTAAGGTATCTCTGAAGAGATATGCTGCTTAGAGTTCTGCCCTTTCTTTACTGAAGAGACATGCTTCATTTGTGCTTGTTTTTTCTTTTTGTCCCAGAAAGACTTATGTTGTCACTAATTTTGTGATAACATTTGTTAGTCTAGTAGTCAGTGGAAGCTGTCTTTTATATATTTATTTGTTTAAGTCTGTAGACAATCTAGTTTTTCCAGGTATGTTCTGTGACAAATATCTGGAATGAGAAAAAATGGAAATAGTGATGTATTTGCTTACTATGTGCCTTAAGGCAATATTTCAGCAGTTTTAAGTATTTCCGATGTGCCTGTATGCTGTGGGCTGTTCGAAAGGATCTGAAAAATTACTAACCTACCAGGATGTGGAAATGAAAACCTGAAGAAACTTTAATGTCTGAACTATTAATGGCATTATAGGACTGTATCCTTAAGTAGGCAGAAAAATGGAGAGGGGGGAAAACCAAGAGTATTTATAGGACCTGTTTTGGCTTGAGTTTCTTTCCTGTGGTCATTACCTGCTGAATTATGATTTACTTCTTTATATTTTATGTGGATACTTTTGGCCTTTTTTTTTTTTTTTTTAAGTACTTGGAGGCACTTAAGTATGACACAAGACTGTTTTCAGGAGTCTGCTTGTTCTTTCAGGTATCAAACACGATTGTCCAAAATGCGAGGTTTTGTCAGTATGCTACAAAAGGAAGGAAGGTGCTCTTAAAAACTGAAGGCAGAAACAAAACCTGGTTATCATACCTTCTGCACTGCTAAAAACTTACTAGTGAGGGTCTAATGAGGGTATGTTTTCTTGGGCTTAGAGGTTAGGTATAGTTGTGGAATACAGCGTAGCTGCGGGCTGGTCAGGAAGTAACACAAACTTACTCCAATGCAAAGCATGCTGCAGCTGGGTGAAGTGCAGCAGTTAGAAAATGCTTATTAATTACATCATTCACATGCAGTCTTGACTTCTTTGTCAGCCTTGGTCACCCCCTCCCCTTCTTTGAGAGGGACTATTGTATTTCTGTATGTGGACAGCTGAAGTAGTGCTGTCTTGCCACAGCTAACTTCAGACCCCGGTGGTGCAGGATATTGATATTCCAGGTGAAACGTAGATCAGATATTGTTATTTAATTATTAAATGTAGTGGTGTTTTATCATTTGTGTGACACAAAGCATGTTTGTTCTTGTCAAGTGTGAAATTATGTTCCATTCAGTGCACTGTCATAATTTAGGAAATGAAGACACCATTAATTTTAGCTTTCTTTGATGAAGAGGATGATTGTTTATGATATGCTAATACATGCAATTAATTTTATTTTTATTTTAGAGGTTGTACCCAATGTCTGTAAATTGGTCTAAACGATGGTTCCTACAGGAATTAATGCTCCAAAATAATATGCTGCTCTTGAATAGGAGGATTTTGAGTACAGTGAGCTTAAATTTTGACATATTTTTTTTTCTTTACACAGATTTTCCAGCAGTGAACTGGGTCATTCAGTTTGATTGTCCAGAAGATGCAAACACATACATCCACAGAGTGGGAAGAACAGCCAGGTTTGTTTTCACTTTTCATTAATATTTTAGTGTCTAAAAGCAGATCAGTATAGGGACAGATAATTCTAAAGACTCACTTGAAAAAAAAATCAAGATATAAATTGAAAAGAAAGAAGGGCTGTTCTCGCCAAAAGATCCTTTTGATTACTTAAGAGTAATGGTTTGACTTAATCATTTCTTAGTGAGCTTCAGAGGCTCCTTACAGCAGACAGAAAAAATACCCCCATTTGTTTAATCTGATCAAGGAAGATTAATAGTGAGGAAACAAAAATCTTCTCTTGTGCTTAGCAGGATTACCTCAAGGGCTGAGTTGAGCATGTTTGTGGGTGGAAAAGCTTGTTTTGCCACCGCCATTTGTAGATAAATAAGGCTTTAGACTGTGGATCCAATTTCTTTGTGTCATTGAAGACTTCAAAAGAATGGAAATACTACTTCTTTAGTTTAGTTCGGGGAGGAAGGAATCAAATAATATTAATTACAGGCTAAATTTTAATTTTCTAAGTCTTTTGTAGAATTATATTCTTAGGGATAACTAGTTAAAATATTTGTGGCTAAACCTTTATGAGGGGAGGGATTTATCCAAATATACTGTTGAAAACCTGGTCCTTGATCTCTGAAGTAGAGTTTTAAGTGAAACAGGAGTTGTTATTGCATATAATTCAGTAGATCAAAAACTTTACACAATTATCTGAAGGACAAAATGCAAGACCTAGCATTATGTCTTGTATGTAATTTAATTTGTTTCTAGTAGCATTTGCGATATAGGTGGTTGTCAAACCTAGTGACAGCAGCAGTTGCTTAGAAAAGGACTTCAGCACTCTGCACTATAGGAATTCGACATCTGTCTTCCTGGGTCAGATGGCATTAAGTTTTGATGACTGTAGTGGAAGTGTATACTGCCAGCCCTCTGTGGAAGCTCTAGCCATGTTTTCATTGTAATTGGTAACATTTCTGTCCTGTGTTCTCTATTTTCCTATTTACCTGTTATAATAGAAGGGAATAATAAATTTTAAAATATTTTTGGGAAAAAACTATCTATGAACAAAATCAGTGAATGTTATACATAAATGGATAAAACATGTAGCTATTTGGCTAAATTCAAATCTAGCTGTAATCTCATGCATCCTAATTGAGAGAAAAGCACATAGGCTTAGTTAGAATTCTGAGGTTTTGTTTTTGGTGTTGTTCCCTGCCCTGCCCCCCCACCCCCCCCTTTTAATTTTTTTTAATCCTGTATGGCTTCCACAGAAGGCTTGTAGTTTTGTCTTTATGGCATACTGTCCTCGTGGAAGGGAAAACTATATATTTGGTGCTGTTTAATTGGCAGTTTCTGGAAGGCTTATTGAGCTCTTCCCGAGCCCTGTCACTGGGTTAAAGCACCTCCCTGGAGTTATAATCCTCAGGCCTCGTTCCAACTCTCATTAGGAGACGAGAAGAGCGACTGTAAGTAGGTTTAGAGAGGGGAAGCAGCTACATAATGACAAATAACCCTCCTTCTCTGCGATGCTTTTAATAAAATGTCCCTCTGATGAGGATGTTAGCCTTGCAACCTTAAGGGTTTGTCTTCAGCTGCCTCTTTAAGTGCAGCCTTCTGTGACCGGTTGAGGGACAGCTTTAGGCAGAAAATTGGGGCAGGGGGTCTGTCCCGTGGGCCATGGGCCGTGCCGGATGCCTGTCCCTTGCTTCACCCAGCTGTCACTTGCATTTCCCTTTATGTGAGTGTTTCAGTAGAAAACAGAAATTGGGAGTACATCTGAGCAACGTGCTTGAGCTGGCAGGGTGGTGACTGATACGGGAAGCCGATTCCTTCTGTAGGAAAAGCTTTACGGGTATTTTCTCTTAGTTTGATATGAAGATCAAGGAATGTTCTGCCTGCACTGGGCTTTCATTTTGGGGAAACATATAGGCTCTTTTTGACCATAAAGTAAAGCAGTCCTTGAAAGAGATTCGTTCAGTGAACATAACTGCATGAAATAAATCTTTGAAAATAAAACAAGGGAGATGTCTAATAGTTTTAAGTAAATACTGTACTCTAAGTAAATTTGCTAATTGCAGTTTTAGGTGTGGGTAATTGAGAATGTACTTCTCAGTCAACTCTAAGGGTTGAGTAGGAAATGTCACTTGTTTTTAATAGCTACATTTAGTATGAGAAGCTTGTTTTTCTTCTAGAAACTTGATAAGAATGAACTGAACTGTGGTTTAGTAGTCCTCATTAATGAGGTTAGAGATAACTACAATTTTTCATGGGTTATGAGGGTATATAATTGCATGGAATGAAAGCTAAATTAAATATCCCGGCTAATTAAGAGACTGTTACACTGTAATTAAAACTGGGATGCCAAATACCATTTACTTTTGAAATCAAATTATTTTGTGATACAAAAATAAATATGAAAGTCAACAGAGAAATTATTTAGAGGATGGGGCCAAAGAACCTTTGACTAACAATTGTGGATGTGTTCCTACATCTGTTTTACAGTTTTGCAAAATGTTATCTAAGATGAAAGATGATTGATTTTTAAGTGCATAAGACCACCATGTTCCTTTGACTTGCATTTTATCCTACTGAAAAACATAAATTGAAACTGCAGCATTTTTGATTTATGGTAAAGTAAGATCAAGAAAATCTGGGTGTTGTCCAGTAATGCTTTTATTTTGAATTGGCATATCTTGATTTTTTTTGTTTGTTTGTTTTTGTAAACTTTAAAGGTATGCTACGATTGGAGTGATTGGAAGCCATTTTTTCCAACTGCATTTTAAAGTATTTAAAGGCTTAACTAGTTCAGTAACAGAACTTCTAAAATACTGACAATATCATGGCCATGCCCATAAGTATTTTTGGCTATATTTCTGTCACATAATCTCTTACCAAAGTCTGTAATTTAAAATACTAGATCACAGTGTTTTCCTGTGGGTTTTAGTTTCAAAATTTCTAAGTATGTAAGAGCTACTTACAGCAATTGTCTGCAAAAAGGATTTCTTCTGGCTTTTAATTTCTGTTGCTTTTTGTTCTGTAGCCTGTGAAGCCTACAGTTGAAAATATTCTTTGATCAACTTTGTGAAACATGTTATAGTGCCACTAGGGGACAGCAGAATATAATAATTTCTGAAGCACATTGATAATCACTTTTTTACCCCAACTGTTTTTCCAAACATAATTTGTAAGTTGTAGGGCATGAAAGAAACATATAGGGATGCTTTTATTTTGGTCATGATTGCACTGATGAGTAGAAAAAACACTGAAAAGTCTATTTCATCTTTCTATTCATGCGTAAATATCTTGTATTTTGGATGTACCTGTATCCTGGCACATGTCAGTAATTACTTTCTTTCTTTCCCAGCATTACATTCCTCCCTAGGCTCCATCCCCCTCCTCCTTCAGAGAAGTTTATTAAAAACTGTTACTTGCATTTAGTGATTTTTCTGTCAGGAGTCTTTAATAAAAGACATTGACAGTGGAATCTTTAACAGAATAAATTTTTTTTTGCTCTGCAGTTTTTATCTGTGGTATGTCCAGAACGTTATATAGCCTTTAGGTTTGACTCAGTCTCAGACTTCTGACGGTATTTAATCCTGGCTTGTTGGTTAGGTTTCTTAGGTGCTTAAACCGATTTAGGAAAGTCACTGTAATTTTGTTGTTGTTTTTAAACGTTATGTGCGTACAGGCATAAATGTTCTGTCTAGCTCTACATATGCTTTATTTTCCCTTTTGGTAAATTATATTCTGAAAACAAATGGAATAATAAAAGTCTGTCTTCCTAAAGCAAGTTACTCTGTTGCCTACCATCTTTGTACTGGCTGGTATGATGATTACAGCCAAGAAGTATGAATAAAGACGTAAAAGATCTGTAGATTTTGATGCCCTGTGAATACTGAAGAATACACACATGTTAAATTTTGGAAAGGTGAAAGGGGCAGGTCATATAATGATCTTATTCTGTCATGAAGATTGCACACTATGTGTGTGAAAGTGAAACTAATAAGCCTTCAGAGTAATCCTTGCAAGTGACAATAAAGCATTTAAAAATGTGAGTGTCTTAATGGAGCTTTTTTCCAATGGTGGGAGCTTGATTATTTTATTTTATTTTTTTAGTTTCAACATTAGGAAATATATCCCATGTATACTTGTCTTGGGTCCTGAATAAACAGTACAGTCAAGATGGCAGCTCCTTGTTTGATTTTTTTTTTTTTTTTTTTAAAATATATATTTAAGACCTATTGAAGCACTTTACTGATGTTTCTTTAAAAATAAATGCGGTATTTAGATCTATTATATTGCAGTCAAGTCATCATCAAGTTAAGTAAAAATAGCTGCTAGTGGAGGTCATAAGAAATTGTTGACACCACATATTTAACTTGCAATTCACATTCTCATTGTTAAATTCTCTGAAATTAAATGCTGTACCCTAGCTGTGTTCCTGACAGCGGCCTGTGATCCTGCAGTCATACTGAGTGGCACGGTGTTATCCATTAGAATTTGCTTCATAATGGCATGGTACGAATGTTCCAATACACTGAAATATTAAGTGTCTAAGGTTATTACCTGCTGACACGAAGCTATCCTGTAAGCTTTAATAAAAAATAAATAAGCATATGTATTTTAATACAGAGGAGTGGACACAGCTGCTGTGGAAAATGAATTGCTTACAGTCTAGGCTGAAGGACCCAACAACCTCCCAAAGCCTTTTGAATTCAATTTATTCTGAGACTAGCATAAGGTTGGTGAGCCACTGCCTCTTCTTGTCCATTATTTCTTGTGACTAGTCACAGTACGACTGAATGAAGAGGATTATGGTTTTGTGGTATGAATAAAACCCAGTTGCATGGTTCTTAGAACTTGGCAATAAATATAAATGGGCTACTGTCGAGACGGGAGAAGGAAAAGGATATTAAGTGATCGGAGGAAAACAAAACAAACCAACCCCCAAATAAACAAACCCCAAAGCACTCTCTGCATAGCAATATCTACTGATAATTTTTGGGGGATACTGAACTAAAGTCTATGCAATGGAGAAATAGGAGTGAACAAAGCATTAGCAGTGAGCTAAAGCAAAACAAAGGAAAATGAAGCCAGTTCATGTTTTGTTGTTTGTTTTAAATGTTCTGTGGGATGTTGGACTGTTCACAACCCTTGGGAAAGAGCTCTTCTCCCTGGCTGAATCAAGGAGCCAGCAGTGAACGTGGGCTGTCTGCAGCATTTGCTCAGCCGTGAATAGCAAGCACACTTTCTGCTCTATTGTAATTTTTATTGGGCTGCATTAGTAGGACTTGCTGTATATGATACAGCACAGTTTCAGTTAACAGTGCACACAGGTCTCTTTTTAAAGATTTGTTGTTTTAAAGAAAAATGTCTGTTACAGAAAGAGACCATTGATCATGCAGATGGGATAGAAATTCCGATATTCATGCATTTGTTTTCTGTACTCGTTTGTCACTTAAAAAATAGAATAACAAATTACCATGTTAGGGAAGAAACACAGCAGCATAGAAGGTATGATGAACAGTAGATAAAACTCTTCTTGCTCCTGGGCTTGGAGAGATAACATTTTCTTGGTTTGAAGCTTAGATTTCACCAGTCCTCATCATGTCAGAAGGCCCAGAATGTAGTATAATTGAAACAAAGTTTTGCCTGAATTGAACCCAATATGAGAGACCTAAAGCTGTTACTTTATTTAAGAAATGTATTTAAAAATTGTATCTTATATAATCGGATTTAATAGTTGAATTTTAAAACAAAGCTATGAATTTAAGTATTTCTGTAGAAGGCCTTAGGGGTTGATATGGATATTAGTTTCTCTTTGTAGAAGGATAGTGTGTGGGTGAACAGATTTATTCATATGTGTATCAGAGTGAAATAGGTTTTCTCAGAATACAACTGTCCATTTTGATAGGTTTTGGATATAGTTTTATAGATGTCATACACTGTTCATTTACATAAAAATAGTGCAACACAGACAAATGTCTGCATCAATAAAATGCTTTTTCCTTCACTAACATAGTTATTTTGTCAAGGAATTGAAAATGATTTTAAAATAAAATATAAATTACATGCTTGAAATAAAAGACCTTGACTTCCTCTAAGTTTTTTCTAGTCTGTATTGTATTCAACATGATTGTTAGGTTTTTAGCTAATCTATAGATTGGGGAGTCACTGTTTGTAACCTAGCTTCCAAAAATTAGGTGTATATTTTGCCTACTTAGATGGTGATTCTTTCTTTTCAAGTACTTCTTACAACAAATGAAGAGCTGTAATATGCCAGTGGTTGTTTTTTGGTGGGTTTTTTTTTTTTTTTTTCCCTTCATCCTCAACTCTCACACAATAGTGTGTACATAAACAAGTACCTATATAATTTAACTGGCATATTCTTTCAGTCTTTATGGGGGTAAATCTTTGCTCTAGAAGCAGGGATCTGTGCTGCTTTTTGAATTTTGCTTGTCAGTTATTCCACATGATGGAATTATCTTGTTCTGGATTCTTTATGGAAACTAAAATCTATGCAAAGGCTTAAAGAACATTATTGTTGCAAAATCAAGTGCTTCAGAGTATTTATGTTCCGAGAAGAATGGGAATGGTGTGCAGTGAATATATGATCCACTTACATGGTGAATAATTTGGTTTCACAGTGGAAGTAACTATTAGTTTTGTATTAATGTTGGCAACCATGTATGATAAACAAAGGGTCCGGTGGATGAAGAGTAAAAACACGTAATTAGAGTGTATCTTAATGCACATGTGAAACCAGGCAAATCTAGTGGGCTTGGTTTTGATGCTATTCCAAATGTTTAACTTACTGACCTTAATGTTTTAAGGAAAGCAGTTTTTTGCTTACTTCTGGTAAGTCTCTAGCAAATTTGATCTGGATGAGAAAGAGCCAGTTGAGAAGTTGATTTGGCTTCCTTGCCCTATTTATTTTCTGAGATGAGATGACAGCGTATGTTGATACTCTTCATCCTGGCCCAGTTAGGCTAAAATTAGGGCTTTAATCAGGTCAACTTGGTAAAGTCCCATTTAAGTTACAGATTAAAAAAACCCCACAAACCATTTATTTTTTTTTTTTTATTTTATTTTTTTTTTTTTAAATATGGCAGTAGATGTGTGACCTCCAAAGCATAAAAATTGTATACTTGTGGTTCCTTGCATGGTCATGTGTAGTAAATATCTTCAAAACATCATTACCTCCTTTATATTGAGTTTTCTGTAATGGGAAATATTCCAGTTCAGGAAACTGTAATGCAAGTATCCTTGTATCTGCAACCCTCTTCCCCCAGATTTTATTATCTCATCATCTTCATTTTCTCTTTTTCCAGTTTTAAAAATAGATTTTTTTTTCTTGCCAAACAAAGCAGAAATACTGCCTTTAACTCTCTTGCAATTTGGCATCAACTTGCCTCTTCTGAAATACAAATGTTAGGGAAACATGTCGCAATACATCTGTTTGAGACAACCTGTATAGCATTTCCTGTAAGGTCTGCATATCCATGCAGGCTGTCCTTACCATTCTCTTTCCATTGCTTTCCCATCTCTTTTTTTTTTTTTTTTTTTTTTTTTTCCCCTACTGGACGCCTGCCCTAAGGCAGAACACTGGTGCCTGATGGCCATCAATCAGATATTTCCCATTCCGATTTTATTCTGATATCATAGTGAATCACATGTCACTGACAACTGAAATATGGTGCATTTGATTGAACTCTGTTATGATGGCCATGGCACGGATGTAAAATTACTCTGTATGTAGTTAGAACAAGCCCAGCTCTAGCTGCATGGCAAGGTGGAATGGATTAATAACCACGGTATGTATTCATCTGTTGCCTTTGTGATAATGGCAGTATTGTTTGCTTTCATAGTATTGGCTAGGGGTATATGCGGCCTTTGGATGGGTCTGATCGATGGTAGGTTAAGATAGGTTAAGATTAGCAAAAATTGAGAGTCTGTTTGGCCTGCATGAAAAGTGTTTTTTCTCATCCTGTCCTCACTGAATTGTCACCATGCTGTTAGTTCCTTCATGCTTGATACCAGCTGTCAGCTCAGGGTGATTTTAGCAGAAGTTTAAGATAGATTCTGTCATGGTGGATAAACTATGCTCTTGATTTTAGTGTTGTATTTTATTTATTTTTTGGTATGAAACAAAACTATTTGGCAACTCTGTTGTTTCTTTGTGAGGAAAACGGTGCTCTTGACGTTTTAAACCATTTTTCTCTACTTCTGATTAGCCATTACCACATTGTCCTAAATAATTCATCCCATTTCCTTTTTGTCCAGCCTTTTAGTGCTTGCCCTTGATTGTAGGCATCCTTATTCTCATCTGCAGTCAGTGTAAATATATTGTCACAATGTCCTTGCTTGTAAGTCAGAGTTGCAGAGAAGTTACTTGCCTTTTTGGTAAGTATTGAAGCCAGTAGACTCTAGAAGATAAGACAGGTATGAACTAGAAATATGTGTGTTTTTTTTTTTTTTTTTATACACAGTCCAAAAATGTTTGATTACTTTGAGGATTTTAATTTACTTTTCTCCAGCACAGTTGAGGTGCATACTTAGTGAATAATAAATCACCAGAGTGAATTAGCCTTTTAGGACGGATGTTTGGTTTTGGTGATGATGGACACACTTGAAGGCTGCAGTCAGCATTCTCCTAATATCTTCTCATCTACAGGAGAAGTAGTCCTTCTGCTGAAGAATTTCAGTAGCTGAGGTGGACTCTCTGCTGCTTTATTGTCTATAAAGGTTTAAAAGTTTTATCTGTCTACTGAAAATAATTACAGAAATGTTCTTTTGTTGGCTTTAGTGGAGAACTCTGTTCCCTTAGGATACTGAGTGGTGTTCTTTTCTCGCATGTTTTAGGCATTGTAATGGAAAGAAATTTTGAGCAGCAGAACCAAGTGTTCTTTTCCTTATTGTTTATGCTAGTTTTTAGTAGCTTGTGCTTTCATAATTTTGCCAGTATAGGAGCTTTTAGTACAAAAGACAGAGAGAAAACACTTTTGAAAACATAAATTTTCCACTGCAACTTCTCTTTTTGAATTTATCTTTAAGACCATAATTTTCTTCTTAGCACATTACTAAGTTGTTCTTTTTTTGAGAAATAAGATAATACTCTGCCCAAGTAAAATGCCTTTTATATAGGCTTGCATTTTGCTTTCTCTAACTAAACATCCATTGGGGACACTGCACAAATATAAACCTTCCCAGATGGTACTTAAGATCGTTTGGTCTTTAGCTTTCTCAGTTCTGTAATGATTTCTTTTTCATGTTTAGCTCTGAAGAATAGCATTAATAATAAACTGTTTTAATTAATTAAATCACACTTACAATATAAAAATGGGCAAAGACTGTTCCTCCTTAACTTCAAGTACATTTAAATATTGACATTTTAAAAGTGTGAATGTTTCCAAAATAGGTAAGGAAAAAGATTACACTGCATCAATAGTTGCCAGATGTCTTTCAGACCCTTTGAATCTTTGAAGGCATCAGCTCTGAGAAATATTTTTACTGTTACTTTTTTGTTTTTTTTTTTCTTGGTAGTTGCCAAAAGATGGGAAAGTGTGGTGTTTGGAAACCTGTCACTTCCTTGTCTATTTTTATACTTTTCTTTACATAGCTATAGTACTATTTTCTCTGTATAAAGGCTTTGCAAGAGTCAATGTAAACATTGAATTAGTTGCTGTCCATGGATACCAGATTTAGTGCTTGTTGTTTTTTTTTTTTCTTTTTTTGATTTGGTTTTTTTGTTTGTTTTTTTGGGGGGGTTTTTTGGGTTTTTTTGGGGGGGTGGGGAGGGTGAATTTTCTGTGGAATGTGCCTTTAGAATTACATCTCCTGAATTTGTACCTTCTGAAAAGATAACTGACTCGGCATATAATGGGTTTAGCACTAATAACACAAGAACACTGAATCGAGGGTCAGATTGAAGGTCCATCTGTTTTGAGAGTGACCCTGTGGGTACTGAGGAAAAGCAATAAAGGCAAAACTAATGTAATATTTCCTTTACTATATCATTCCAGAGTTTGAATTTGTGGCTTGCAGGGAGGATATCTGCACTCTCTGATCCTTGATGTGTATTTCTACCATGATTTGTGTGGCACTGATCTTTCATAGTGTGTTGCACACTGAATAAAATAAATATAATAAAATGTTCTGGTTTCAGCTGGGATAAAATTTACTTTCTTCCTAGTATCTGGTATAGTGCTGTGTTTTGGATTTAGTATGAGAGTGATGTTGATAACACACTGATGTTTGCGGTTATTGCTTGGTAGCGCTTATGCCAAGTCCAGGGCTTTTCAGCTTCCCACGCTCTGCTGGCGAGGAGGGGCACAGGAAGCTGGGAGGGGGCACAGCCAGGACAGCCGACCCAGAGGGATATTCCGTACTGTGGGGTGTCATGCTCGGGGTATAAACTGGGAGGTAGCTGCCTGGGGATAGGTTGGGCATCTGTCAGCAGGTGGTGAGCAATTGTATTGTGCATCACTGGTTTTGTATAGGCTTTTACCATTATTATTATTGTTCTTTCTTCCTCTGGTATCCTATTAAACTGCCTTTATCTCAACCCATGAGATTTTTTTTGAGTCTCTCCCTCATCCCGCTGGCCAGGGTGAGTGAGCAGCCACATGGTGCTTAGTTGCTGACTGGGGTTAAACCACAACCTAAAGCAACAATTTAAGAATGACAGGTCAGACACTCCAGGATAACAAATGCCAAAAGCAACAAAAACACACAAATCACTTTGTGCCTTTGACTAAATTTAAGGAATCTGCAAAAATCATCTGTTGTAGGTGTTTATATAGTGTGATCAAGACTTTTTTTTTGTCGTCTTGACAAGTAAGGAAGATTCTTGTTGTGATACTGAACAGACATTCTTTCCAGGTATTGGATCATTCTCAGAGTTCTTTTCGGAATCCTTTCATTTCGTAGCGTCTGTTTTGAAGAGAAGAGCAGAGCTATGTGTTATTCTGTACTCTAAATTGGTGAGACTGGTATTGGCAGCAATATTATCTCTGTCTTACTGTTTGATACGAGACTTGGGTAGATAAAAGAGAATATTTTCGTCTTTCTTTCCAACAGTGCTCTGAGAGCTCAGGTTCTTTTGATGAAGTATTAGCTGCCTTGGAACTGTGGTCATCAATTTTTACCATAAAATGTGAAGTCCTCTAAGATTCAGTGGCTCTCCGGGATTTTATTGCTTGTTCAGGCAGTGGCAGTGTCTGACATACACCTGCTTTGTGGAAATACCATCTGGAATTTGGCTGAGTTCAAGTGTACTTTGTAAGAAAGCTCTATATACTTTGTCTATGTAAGCAAGTCATTCCCAACCTTAGTTATTATATAAAGGGCCCAAACATTCATGGGATGTTTGGTCAGCAGTGTTGTAAGTCCTTCTGTGCTGCTGGTAAAGGTAATAAATTGCCTTAAACCAAGCATATGGGTTGCTTTAGAACTCGTTTTTGGAAAGAGTCTACAAGCTGATATTTCTGCATTAAGAACATTTTAGGTCGTCTAATTAAATGTATTAAAATCAAGTTAGAATAGTTTCTGTAAAGTATCACTCACTGACAACATTAAAATGGTATTTTTTTGGACAAAGTCCAAATGTTTTACCATTTATTTTGATACTCTTACCAGACCATATAAATCCAGTAAATTTACATAGTGTTGGTATGTGGCAGAGACTCTCCTCATTGTATCAATTTGATATCCACGTAAAATTTCAAAATCTGGAATGTAAGGATTAAAATCTCATGACCAAAATGCTTATTAAACATTTTAAAACGATCTATAAAAGTCAGTTCCCAAACCCATCATGTATAGCATTGGGGGAAAAAAAAAAAAAAACAAAACCAAACAACAACAAACCAGAGAGCATTTTGTAGTGAAATTTTTCAACTTTGTCAAATGAAAGCAGAGAGCTGTAATAAAAGCTGTCAGGCTGTTCTAACTGCAGATTTTGTTGCTACTTGCATTGCTTACTATGCTGTGACAGATAGTGTTTATAGTTTTCAAACAGTTCTGCAGTACTGTTTTTGCCAAGTGATAACTATTTGTACTTGAAGAAATGTAGGCTCCCCATATTCCATCTGAAAGGATTTTTATCAGTTAATTGTAAGAATCTTGTTCGGTAAACATCCTTCTGCGCCCTCTTGCCTCCAGCTTAAAACCTTTCTTAAGCCAAGGAGTCTTGACTCTAATACTTCCTTAAATAGCACTTATGTCCCCTTTTTTATGCACCAAGACCAAACTGGTGTTTTCTTCTGTCATTGCTGAGCTTTTATTGGAAAAGTACGTGACCTACCCTGGTATAGTGTTGTTCTCTGACCCAAAGACAAACTAAAAACACTTACCACCCTTCTGCTGATGGCCTATACGTTTTGCATAAGATCCTTTCCTTGATGGTTCTCTTGATGGAGAAGAGTGAATGCAATTGGATAAAGAACCCAACAGGAGAATATGTGACGGAATAACAGAAGCTGAAGATTTATGGAATGGCAACAGACTGAAGTGGAATAAAGTTAGAGAAAACAGTTAACTTCTGTTACAGAAAACAGAAAGGACAAACCAGATATGCTTAAGATGGATGGAAAAGTTTTACCACCATAGGGAAAAAAGACAAATATGACTGAGTAGGAACCAAACCAAAGGCTTACTAAGGGCGTAAATAATTTGATATAAAATGACACTTGAAAAATAATACAATGTGGATTTTCTGTTTGAAATAAATGGAATACTTGTAGTCATAGCAGTTTATGTATAGGCTTACAATCTGCTGCTGCCTAGGGACTTCCCTGTGAGTAGCTCTTGAAAGTTAGAGCTGCTCTACATAATAACTTAACCACTCTCTTACTTAGCTTTCTCCCACACATTGCTGTTATCAATTGACTGTGAGTTGGATTCTGTCCAATTGTGGCATATTTCTGAAATTCAGATTGATTGGTGGTTTTTATGTGAAGGAGGATGCTATGCAATATTTTCCTATCAATTTGTACTCTGAAGAACTATTTGTAAATGTAAATGAAGAAATAATATATGTGGTATGGATAGATATGGACTTAGGTGATGCAGATAAGCTAACTCTTTACTGCTTCGTCAGTAGGACTTAGACCCGTTTTCTTGTTTGTTTACTAATGCTATGCTGATGGGTATTTATTTTTCCTCCATGAATGTCCTTAAATTGCTAAATTTGCCAAAAGTAGGAACTGACATTGTTACACAAAAAGAAAGCAAGCATGAAGATGCTTTCAGAATAAAATAGGATTTTTATTTCTTTGCCAACCATGTGTCTTGAGTAATTACCAAGTCAGCTATGTGTGATACAGCTATTGAAGAGTGAATACTAGATGTGTTCTTGTGGGAGCAGTCTGATTGTATTTTTAGTTTTGCACCTAAAACCAGCTTCTATAAATGAAAGAACTCTTGTTTTTGTGCTTTTCTTTTAGTGATGCCTCTATGACCTGTTAGAAAAGGAGCCTTTATTGAACATGCGAGTAGTTGTTGTTGTTTGGGATCAAGGCACTTATCCTTTCCTGGCCTTTACCTCCTTTCACTTGCAGGATGTACAAAGGAGAATGAGTTGCTACCAGGTGTTAAGACTTGTTTATTGGTAAAGGATGAATGTAAGTAGCTAGATCTTACAGTATTGTAAGGTTTGATCTGGTGGCATTTGATTACTACAGAAAAACTTCTAATCTAGGAAAGAAAAGATCCACTAATCTGAATCTGTCTTAGTCACAGATGTTCAGGGCTCTAGGAGCAGTTTTGAAATCAGATCAGGTGGAGATACTGGCAAGTCACTTCACCATTTTGCCTTTTCTTTTCCCTTTGTAAAGTGAGGATTTTTGTCTGCTCTTTGGCCTGCTTATAGGGAAGCGAATATAAATGATCGTTGGTTATTGAAAACATCAACATTTTTTGCATGTTTGCTTGAGGGCGCTCTCTTTTTTTTTTTTCCCCCCCCCTCTGATCAGGTACAAAGAAGGTGGTGAAGCTTTGTTAGTATTGCTTCCCTCGGAAGAAAAAGGCATGGTGGAACAGCTGGCACAGAGGAAAGTACCTGTCAGTGAAATCAAGTAAGTGACTAATGGCTTGTCTGTTATTCAGCCTTCTTTCTACAGGAATAATGTGTGATGAGCCTATGAAAGTCCTGATGAAGTAACATGCTTGAATTGCCTGGAACTGGAAAAACGGGAGATTTTGATAGTGTTTTAGGAAGAAAAGACCTTGAGAGGTTACCTGTTCCATCCCCTTTCCCAAAGACAGGATCAGCTGTGCAAATCGTTCTTACCAGATGCTTGTTTAACTTGCCAATGAATACCTTCACAATTTCCCAAAGTGATCTCATCTATACTCAACAGTTCCTGCCATTAAAATTTTTTTCTTCCTGTCTGATAAGCCTTGTAATTTAAGTGAAGTATTTCTTTTGTCCTGTGCCAAGAATATATGGAAAATTATGTATTCTCTTAGTCTTTGACACTACTTTTTTATGTAATTGAACATTATCATACTATCTCTTTCTCTTCTTTTGCAGATTAAACAATTAAAATTTCTTTAATCTGTCCTTGTATGTTTTTATACCTTTTATCATTCTTGTTTCTCTTACCTGTCTTTTATTTTTTTTTCCCAGTTCTAGACTATTCCTTCAGTTTGTCATGATCTTTCTGAATCAGTTAGTTGAAGAACAGGAAATAAAAGATGGCTAAATGGTCATTATACCTGATCGAGATCTGTAGAATCTATGCTATCTGTACAAAAGAGAACCGACTTTGAAAGAGTTGCAGAAGCATATAATGATACCACATGAAAATAAAAAGCACTTGTATTTCCATTTTCTATTAAATGCAGAGTAACTGACATGTAGGAAACACAAAAACACTAACTGTAAAAATAATATAAAAACCCCACATCACTAAAAACAATTGGTGGTAATTTCTTAATTAGCAGCTGCAGGTAGGAAGGAGTTCATTCTTCTTTGAGCCTGTCAGTCTAATGCCAAATCAAAAGAGAAAACAGAACGTGAGGAAAATATGGAATAAGAAGTGAAAGCAAACCAGAAAATGTGGTATGAACCTGACTCCATTTTGAATACTTATATAGTTCATGTTACCCCACGCCAAAGATCCTAGAGTGGAGCTACAAGAAATCCAGAGAAGGATGACAAGGTAGAAAATGAAGTTTCTGTACAAGTGGGTATGAGCAAGGCTAGGACTCTTTTACTTTGAAAAGCTGTGGTTTGAAGGTGAGAATATGGATATCTAAGCAAAGATGTTCACTAACTGTATGCAGAAGGTGTTTATGGTTTTTGAGAAGAAATCAAAATATGGTGAAAGTTTAAGTGGTTATCATTACCTTATTGCTTAAACCTCCACGTCTTCTCAATATTAACTATACTATATTCTTTGAATTCTAGTGTAACAAGGGATGGTAAGAAATTGCCACTTCTTAGATGGTTATCTCTTTTTGTTAAACTTTCCATATATGTTTATGTCAACTTGAGATAAGAAATTAAATGAACACATACTTTTGAGACTGGTCATTATTAAAATCTACTAAATGAGAATATTTTTCAGTTTATTAGCTTTTACTATTCTAAATTGAATAATAGGATGCATTAAAGTAAGGTTGTTTTTTTTTTTCTTTTTTTTCTCTTTTATTTTTTTTTTTAAAACACACCCAAAATTCATTTTTTTTACCAAGCTACTAGGGCACATGTATAATACATACATTTAGGTAACATTCTTAACTGGAATCATTATAAGCAAAGTTGGGGCTATATTTTAACAGCCTGCCCTGAGATCCAGTTTTTCAATCAGCAAAACATACCTTATTAGCATTTGTTACATCTTAATGAAGGGGAATGCTTTTAGTTAGCATTTGTCTGCTGAGGGTGTTTAAGGATTAAATGGTTTAGTGTCATACTTCTAAGAGGCTAAGTAAAATCCTTACCAAAAAAAAAAAAATCTTGTAATTACTTGTGGATTGCAAACCAGTTTAATCCTAAAAGTGTTTAACTACAGATTTTCATGGGTTGTTTACTTCTAGCCAGTTTCCCAATTAATAAAACCCTGGTATGTTTTAGCAGTTGATAAGTTGTTGAAAAAGTTCTGTCAAGCTGTAGATCATGTTTCAGGTCTTCTGTTGAAGTCTTCTGGTGGTGTTTGTGTATGTTTACATAATTACAGATTCTCAAGAATTGATTTAACTTGTGAGTTAGAAGATAACGAGCATTGCTCACTGACAACAGTTTAACTCTTCAAACTTACCAAATTAATTCTGAAAGCTTTTTGTTTCTAAAACATAACTCTCAATTAAAGTGTTTGTTTTGCTGTTCTTGTTAACCTTTTGTTTTGCATAGGGATTGCAAGAATCATTTTTCTCTTACTTTCCTTGTTTTGTATTTTCTGATTTACAAATAGCTCTTAACGTTTCTTTTTTTTTTTTTTTTTTATTGAGACATAGCTTTTAAAACAGTTCCATAATTTGAAAGCAGAGAGGGGAAGAACTTTTTTATTTTCCTGAATACCTATTCAAAAACCTAGGGTTTGGGCTGTTTTCTTAATTTTCCATTTTAAATCTAAGCTCCCCGTAGATCCTGTTAGTATACCATTCCTTTCTAATCAGCACAGCCTGTCAATTTACAAGTAGTGCTTTTAACAATATATTTCTTTTTCATTGTTCAAACAGAGCAAGAGAAAATGCAAATATATAATAGTAAATACTGTATTTTAGAGCATTCAAATATGGGAAAAAGCTACTCTGAAAGTGTTAAATATTATGTACATATTTATAAGGAGTCTGTAATTTCAAAGTTTTAGATGCAAGCTGTAAACTGAAATGATTTTTGATAGTGCCTTGAGACTGCCTCATGGCATCCAATTTTGTTGAGTAACAAGAAAAGAGCAGCTTCCTACAACAAATTTTGTGTCTAGAAAATTTTACCAAAGGAAGTGCAGGTATATAGATACCCACATTGTAATACTTCTTTCTTTAAAATTATGACAAAAATGTGGTTCTTCAAGAAAGCAACAGCAAACCATCTTTTTTTTCCTGACAGGGGAGAATACTTGGATATATATTTCATGTGAAAGTAATATTAGTATTAGGGTATCTATTAAAACTTGCTGCCACCCAATTGCCATCCATTGGGACAGTTCATTGATGTCACTAACCACGGTGGTTATGCACCTGTACATGATCTACTGGTGTCAGGCTGGTCTGAGCAGCCTTCTTTAGATCCCAGCTCTTCCTCCTCTCTCCATCCTTCCAGGTCATCCACTGTAGCCACAGGGAGCCACATTCCAGGCTTTTTGCATGGAGCAAAACCCGCTTCTGCTTGGAAGCTGGGTGGAATATGGCAACTATTTTGCTACGTCGTGGCAGGATGGTCTTCTTGGTGGTGGTTGAGCTGCTTCATTTAAATTCCACTTCGGAGAGGATGGGGAAAAGAGAGTATCTAGTTAAAGCAGTCCTTGTATCCTGGTATTAAAAACAGGGGAGATGAGAGGAAAGCAGAGTGCGTATTGACCTGGAAATTTGGAGAGTGCTGTTTGATCAGTTCATAAGACCAAGCGACCTGAGTTCATATTTATTATCCTGGCACATTCATGTGTAGCCATTTATGCAACTGCTAGGCAAAAGAACAGTTTCAGAAAATTGTACTGTGCCTTAAATGCAAGATTTGTATTCACAGAGTAAGAAAAAAAAAAAAAGAAACAGCCTAGTTAAAATGACAGTCAGTGTCATGAAATTCCCTTCTGGTCTTTGCATAGTTGGTTCTAGCTCACTGGTTCTTAGCTGTTTAGGCAAGCTTATAAATTACAAAATTTGTTTAAATGTTTAGGTTTGTCTCTCTCTCCAAACATTCACATTTATATAATTATTGTAGAGTTTTATTTGTTCAGAAAGAAACAACATGCAAACTCATTAAAACCAAAATCTGGTATAACAATGACCAGCATTCTTATTTTTGGAATCCCAGCACCAGACGAAGATGACAGTGGGTGGTTGTCATACAGTGATACAGTGTTGGAGAGGAGAGACTCCATTATTACAACTCCCCTTTTAATATTCAGTGTTGCAGATTTGCTCATTCATTAACAAATACAGAACCTCAAAATGTGCTTGGGGCACCAAAATCTTTGATGGCATTGCTTAGATTTACACCACATTATCTTGCCATGCTTTTAACTGCAAAGATTTTAACTGTTAAAAAAAAAAAAAAATTTCTGTTTTTTTTTCTAACCCTTTTCTTGCCAATTTCAGCCAAATTACTTAAACTAAAATTTATATGCAGTCAACAAAATGTTGTTAGATCTTGGCTAAGATTATTGTTCATTATGCTTTGAGTCCCAATGACTTATTGTTTCTTATAAATAGTGAATCATATTCCTACAATAATCATGTTATGGAAAATTATGAGTAATAGTAGGCCCAGGTGAAAATTGGAACTTAGCATGCATTTTGAGTTTGACAGTCCCAACAGTGAGTAGTTGACAGTCCCAACTACTCTTTGAGTACGGCTCCAAGGCCAGTTTTGTATTTACTTAAAACATTTCATACAGACCATGCTTCCCTAGCTTATGAGAATGTACAACTGCCACGTGCTTTGCTGATGTCAAATATCACATCTGTTGTTTCTTTCCTATTCTTAAGGCCTGCTAATGCTGCTATGAAGGATAATCAAACTGATTCGTCATGATTTGCTGCTGACTAAGCCATGTTGGCCATTTGGTATTTGCTTATTTTCTTTAGGTGCTTACGAATTGGTTTTTCAGTATCAAGAAAAAAGTTCATCATTTAACTTCTCTTTTTTTGCCCCCTTTGAAGATGAGCACTCTGTTTACCTGCCCTGTCTCAGATTTTTATCTGTCTCAGATGAGTTCTCAAGAATAGATACAACTATGACTCAAAGTGCTTTGACATTCCTTTTAGTTGCTATGGAGCAAATTTCTTTTGACCCCGATGATTTATCTAAGTACCTGTTATCCCGTGATTTGTGATTCTGTGTGAGCTTGGGCTGTGCTGTAGCTGTTGTTAGCTGTCTGATTGTGGCTGCCAATTTGAGTGAAGACGAGAAAAAAGACATTGGCTAATTTAACTGCTTTGAGGTCATCTCTTAATAGTTTCCATAACTTAACAGCAATCTAACACTGCTCTGGGCTATCTAACTGCTGGTGTTCATGTTAAATTGTTTTCTTTTGTTTTGTGCCCCCCCCCCCCCCCCCTCTATTCATGCTATCCCTTCTTTACTTTTTGTATCTCATTTTGTGCTTGTAATTCTTATTTTATCCCAGTGTATTTCTACTGTTTTTATACTTCAGTTATACTTTAAACTTCCTTCTTGAGCTTCAGGTCATTTGTAAACGTGTTGATTTTATTTAGCCAGCCTTTTAAATCTTCCTCCTGTCTTTCCTCTGCAGTGATGTAGTATACATTGTGTTTATACCGTCTAGTACAATTTGGTATTAGGCAAGCCACTGCTTCTATTTTGCTGTTCTACCATTTTTCCTTTGTTAGGATCATAAATATTTTCATTGTCACCTTCTCAATCTTGTTATATAGAATTAAATCTGGAAGAGCCTTTATTTACTTTTTTCTGTTTTTGTTATCTTGTGTGCAGCATTCCATCCTGCATTGCATTTCAAAGACTGTTGGTCAGTTTGTCCCTCACTGAATTTTTCATGCCTCCTCTTTTCTTTCTATGTCTTTACACTTTCAGAGCAAATTACGTGCTGTCTTGAAACTGGAACTCGGCTTTTGGATCTTTCGCTAAAACTGTAGCTAAATAGCTCTTGTGTACACTACAATTTTCCACTTACTGTATCTGACAGAGATAAGAAATTGAAATGGTGAGGGAATAAAGCTTGATGTCTCTATAAATTATTCTTTGGTAATACTCTAACCCTTTGCTTAATGGCTGCTTTCATATTTAGTAAGTATAATCATAGAATCATGAAATCATAGAATCCCTTGGTTGGAAAGGACCTTTAATATCGTCCAGTCCAACCGTGCCTGAACACTAAACCATGTCCTTAAGCACGTCACCTACCTGTCCATCCCTCCAAGGATGGTGACTCGACCACCTCCCTGGGCAGCCTGTTCCAGTACCTGACAACCCTTTCAGTAAAGAAATGTTCCCTAATATCCAATAGAAACCTCCCCTGGCATAACTTGAGGCCATTTCCTCTTGTCCTCTGTCCTGTTACTTGGGAGAAGAGACCCACACCCACCTCACTACAACCTCCTTTCAGGTAGTTGTAGAGAGCGAGAAGGTCTCCCCTCAGCCTCCTTTTCTCCAGACTGAACAACCCCAGCTCCCTCAGCTGCTCCTCACAGGGCTTGTTCTCCAGACCCTTCACCGGCTTTGTTGCCCTTCTCTGGACCCTCTCCAGCACCTCAATGTCTTTCTTGTAGTGAGAGGCCGAAAACAACCCAGCACTCAAGGTGCGGCCTCACCAGGGCCACAAGTGCAGGGGGATGATCACTTCTCTGATAGGTGATCAAAATGGTTTATGTTACAAAAATGACTATAAAAAGTTTTTTGCCTAGTATTTCAATCAGTCATGTTTTTTATACCTATTTACTACGATGTGCAGAGGTGTGCTTTTGATTATTTTTTTTTTCTTGACTTCCTTCAGCAAAGGCTATGTTTAGTTGTACAGTATGGAATGACATTGCACACAGCAGCAAGAACCAGACAAAGGAATCTGGTAGTTGTGCATCTCTTGACTTCTGCTTCAAGGGTAGTCTCCTACCATGTTATGTAAGTTGTATGATACACTTGGGTGGCACTAGCGGATCAAAAGCAGAAGTAGATAAGAAAAGATCCGGGCAAATAAACCTGGAATAGTGTAGGTAAAACTCCAGAGTCTGGGAGAGGGCTTACATACCCTCTTACTAGGTTTATTGGCATTTTGTATAATACAGTCACTGTTCATTATTCACGTGTTCAATATCTTGAAGAACTCTTAAATCTGTCTAATCTCAGTGTCCTTTATTTTTGCTCATCTGGCTGTAAGAAAGAAGTACTTAAATTTCAGTATTTCCAGGGTGATGGATCTTATTTAAGCTTTCAAAAATGCTGAGAATTTCCTTATGATGACTGCTATCTCAGTATAAAGTAGTACTATAATTCATTATGCTGCTTCAGTATTTTTTTCTCAGCATTTTTATAAATTCAAGAAGTTCTTTACTGATGATTTTGGCTTTGCTTTGGAAGAAGTTTCACCACCTTCACTGAAAGCTGTCTCTGAATAAAAAAATCTGAGCTCCCATTTGTCTTTTCTGTATTATTTGTTTGAGGAGTGTATGCTTCATCCTTAATATTGTTCCATTCTAAGTTGTTTCAGCGTGGTAATAACTTTATGCATATTAAAGCAATGCAAAAGACATGGAGATTCTCCCGAAAACTTAATAGGTGCTTATTTTCACATGTTCTAATAATCAAAGCTAACATTTTTTTTTTTTTTTAATTAGGATTAATCCTGAAAAACTTACAGACATCCAAAAGAGGATGCAAGCTTTCTTAGCTCAAGATCAGGAGTTAAAAGACAAAGCTCAAAGGGTAAGTCATCTGCTCTACTATAGTTTTTGAGGCATGCTAGTTGAATAGAACTGCTGTCGGAATAACTGACCTGCTCATGTATGCCCTAGCAGCAGTGTTTGGAACTTCTAAATTGTTCTGATTTTTGAGCTTTAAACCATGGTATTAGTAGAAACAGTAATCATGTATTGGCAGTTGGTGGTAGTGTATGCCTCTATAACCTGTGTGAGTTGATGTAGGCTCAGCATGGGCTCGTGATGCTAATGGCTGAAGAGCCTCTTGACCTACTGCAGTTGTACTGAAGTTAAAGCATAGGTGAGGCCATATTTATTTTAGAGTCTTGGGTATGGAAATAAGTTTTGATTTAGTAGTCACTGCTTCTCAGCTGTTTGAGGATTTGTTACTGTTAGTTTGAGTCTTTCCCAGCTGTTTGAGACCTGAACCTGGGGAGAAGGAGCCCTATACACCAGTACAGGCTGGGACCAAGTGGATGGAAAGCAACTTTGCAGAAAAGGACCTGGGGCAACAGGTTGTCGTAGTGGACAACAGGCTGAACATGAGCCAATGCCGAATGTGGCATTAGGCAGTGTTGCTGGCAGGTCAAGGGACGTGGTACTTCCCTTCCCCTCTACTCAGCCCTCATGAGACACATCTTGAGCACAAAACTTGATTCGGGGCTTCCAATACAAGAAAGATGGACATACTGGAGGCAAGACCAATGAAGAACCACAAAGATGATTGAGCACTTGGAGTATCTCCTATATTAGGAGAGAAGTATAAATTAGACGGATCCAGTGTCGTGCTCAAGTGACAGGAGAGGAGGCAATGGGCACAAATTTATATATAAAAGAACTAAATTTAAACACAAGATAAAAACCTTTATTGTGAGCATGGCTGAACACTAGAACAGGTTGCATTGAGAAGTGGTGCATTCTCAATTGTTGGATATTAAAAATGGGGTGCATTCCTGAACAGCCTGCTCTAGCTGACCTTGCTTTGAGCAGGAGTTTGGACTAATTGATCTCCAGAGGTTCCTTTCAACTTCAACTATTCTGTGATTCTGTAAAGCATAAAGCTGTTAAATCAGTACAAATATATCATTTTTTTTCGTCCTGTATCCTTGTACAGGATTTTGTACCCTTTTCAATTCAGTAACCCTTTTGATTGAAGGGGATAGGTAAATTGGTAGTTCTTCCTGAGAGGATTTTTCTTGGGGAGCTGATACAGAACATTTTGAAATAATAATAAAAAAAGGTTACTGAAAAGTAGCAGATCTAATTCCTTGGCTTAAAAAGTTAAAAATATGAAACCACATAGGCCTCAGATGCCCACTTTTTGATGTTTTGTCTTGTGAATCTATATGACAGTTTGTCTTTTCTCAGTTGTAAAATCCTTGAATAAAGCATTTTAACTTTCATTTGGATTTAAATGAGAAGCCAAATAGCTTAGAATAGCTTTTCCAGGTAGGATGGAGAAGTGTGTGAATGGGACTATGAATGGGATTTCTTTGCTGTGCTGATTAATCTTGGGAGACTCCATGAACAATATGTGAATTTCACCAAGATTTTAGCAGGTTTGCGGAAGGCAGGAAAACTTAAAATAACTAGGTAGGTTCTTGGACTAGAATGAGCTGGTTGTAAAAGATACTTTTTATGGAAGATGTCCTGTGAAACGTTTCCGGGCATTGTGCTGATTCTTGGCATCATTAGATATGTGTGCTTATCCTTCCTTGGTTTTATATTTTTAGGCCATGAACTCTTTGGGATAGAGCTTGCTACTTGTGTTATGGAAGCACTGCAATGTATTGGTTATCTGAGGTTGGTTGGTTTGTTTTTAAACTGTAGATATCATGAGCCTCTGAATTCTGTAGTTGTACTGTCTTCTAAACTATGCAAAATTGGAAGTTCAAATTGAGACGCAGAGCAACAAGATGATTGGAAGAATAATAGTAAAATCTTCTTCTTTTGGGTCATTTAAAGACCACTGCCAAAGACCAAATGATCAGAAATTTGGAAATGCCAAAGCCTGAGAAATACAAGATTGCAGAAATTCAGGATTAGTGTAAATAACTTTATTTGTACGAGGTAGTATGGGGACTGATGACACCTGAAGATATTCTGGTAAACCTGATCGGTAGGGTAAAATGAAAAGGGAAACATGAATGCTTAAAGAGAGACTAAGAGTTGTAGCCTTTCTGTTGAACTGAGATGTAAAAGGAGGCAAGTTGCAATATTTAAAACTCTTCAGTTGATGTTCATCTTACTTAACTTTAGATGTCCTATGTCAGCTAGTCTGCCTGAGCTTTCATTTATAGCTGATAGAGAGGAATAGGCACTTCTAGGATGCATCCTGACATAGATACCTTAAAAACCCTTTGGGGATGGATGAATGGCATTTTCTTTGCTCTGCAGAGGTAGCCTGTGTGATGGGACCTAGTTTGCATGCCTGCAGTAGAGACACTTGCTGAGTCAGAGAAATGTCGTTCCTACTTTCCTAAACAAGGAGTCTGAAATCAAAGTGCCTGAGGAAGTCAGTGGGAGATTTGTGAATAAAATGTCTAAGGCAGTGTTCAAGGAGTACTTTTAAAACTATTTTTGGTGTGTAGGTATCCCAGGTTTTTGTAGTGCAGAAAGTATTACTTGTAGCATGTGGAATGTCTGCGTAAGCTTCATCCTAATGTTGCACAGGCCAGATATATTGGTGACATATTACGATCGTGCAACTGCCACAGGAAATTGCAGTTACACCAATTTGTATCGGAAGTGACAGAGCAGCTGGTTGGGGGAGGACAGAAGTGGGAGGAAGCCAGCATCACCTTACTTGGAATGAAAATACTAACAAACCTCTGTGTTTCTGGCTTTGACTTTTTAAGATCGTTTAAAAGGCAGAGGAAGATCATTCTGAATTGGGCAAAAAAATAATGATAAAGTTCCAAAATAGGACAAGAATGAGAGCAAACATGGGCCATCTGTCAGTGTTAAAGATAAACTTAATCGTGAAAATTTTTAATTACCATTTAATTATCCTTTCAAGCCATTTTTGTTGCAATTTTTCATTTATGGGTAGCGGTGCAGTGTCATCTTGCAGATAAACTATATATACATTCAGTTTCTGAAAATCTTGAATTATGGACAAGTGGTTTATCATAGAAGTGTCCCTCCTGAATAAGATTTAAATACGAGTGTTCAGACTTACTATGCAAATGTGCCCCAGTAGTCTTACATATCAATGTGACTAAAACAATAAAAATACTGCAAATGAAATCCTAACCTTGGATCCTTATCTGGAATACTGGATTTCTCAAAGGCACAGGCATTGTGCTGTCTAGCCTGTCTGTTGCAAGCTGCCAAGTTCTTGATGTTTCTGAGAAATAAATTCCCTACCTGAATGGATCAGATAGCAGTGAAACAGCACAGCTATGCATGGAAGTTCAGGTAGGATGTAGTTTACTGTGTTGGGGGCATGAGGTCTAAGTGATTGTGCTCTCTAAGCTTGTTGATTTACTTCAAGATGCTTTTACTTTTTTTTTTTTTTTTTTTAAGTTAAAAAGAAGGTTCTTGATTACTATTTGCTTTAGTCATCTTCGTGGCCCTCCTCTGGACCCTCGAAACTGGTCTTCTCCTACAGTGGACAGTTCTTTATTCTTCCAGTCCTTGTCTTGGGGACCCCTGACTTGGGCAGTGTGGCTAGTGCACTTGCTGGTGAAGACTGAGGCAAAAAAGTGGTTAAGCACCTCGGCTTTCTCCACGTCCCAGGTAACCAGGTCTCCTGCTTCCATCTGGAGAGGGCCACATTCTCCCTGGTCCCCCTTTTATCATTGAAATACCTATAAAGGGCTTTCTGGTTGCCCTTGACATCCCTGGCCACGTTTAATTCCATCAGGGCTTTGGCTTTCCTAAACTGCTCCCTGGCTACTCAGACAGTTCCTCTGTATTCCTCCCAAGCCACCTGTCCTTG
>KL275033.1:0-26057 GCA_000699545.1 Podiceps cristatus
GCAGATGTCCCTGCTCACGGCAGGGGGCTGGTGTAGATGGCCTTGAAGGGTCCCTTCCAGCCCAAACTATTTTACGATGCTATGGAACAAAATGTTTCCTTCTGTCTCTATCTTGTCTCTCATCTGTAATTTTTGTTATATACAGGAGACATCATCTAGACTTATGGAAATGATTAAGAAAACAAATTTTTGTGTGAAAAGAAATATGGGGGCTTAAATTAGAGATGACTGGAAAATGAACATATTTTTGTGATAATACTGTCAATTTAAGTTAAATTCTAAAATGTTTAAAACATTCTGTGTTTATGATGTGTTTAAAGGAGTGTCTGAAACATCTCTATTTTGAGAAAAGTAAAACTAGACTTCAGTTAGAGGCATGCAAATGAGATGGCCTCTGTTTCTGTTCCTTTCAAGTCTTTATACTTATTCCTTCTGTATCTAATGTTAATTTTAGGGATTTTCTTGCAGTTAGGTTCTTAGCCTTTGCACACTTTGAATTTTTGGAGAATTTCACAAAGAAAGTGCTTTTATCATTAATCAAGAAGTTTGTCCAGTGATGTTTGTTTCTGTGCTGTCATATTAATCTAATTTGCAATGATATGTGTAGTTTTTTGTATGCTTCAGTGATAGGGTTTCATTTGTCTAACTGTCAGTAAGACTTCACAACATGACACAAAACTCTTTGAAGTTGTTGGTAGGTGGTTGTGTGTGGTTTGTGGTGTGTTTTGTTTTGTTTGTTTTTTTTTTTTTTTGTAATGTCCTGGCTACTATAGAAGAGTCCTAAAAGGAAAGATACAGTTTTTCTTCAGTGGTCTGTTGGCTAGTTCTTAATGAGACTGTGTATGTTATTTACCTCCTCCTTTTAAATTAAAAAATCTGTTTTGTATGGTGACCTCTTGTCTGATTTCTGAAATGGCTGCATTTCTTTGAGATGGTTTTGACTGTACTAGAAGGAGAGTGCGTTTAAGTGCAGGAATTTAGAGGATGTAGAATAGCTCATAGAATCTCTGACTAAAAGGGAAAAAGAGAATAATGGTGTTTTCTGCTAAAACATTTGTAAGGTATGAGCAGTACTGTGCAAACAAGTGGTAAGCTTCTTTAAGAGGCTTTCTGTAAATACATTGTTCTAATATTTTCCCCTGGTTTATGGTGTAATATTGAGGGCTACTTAAGAACATACAGGTCTACAAAGCCTATATTAACTGCTCAGTTAATGAATACTAAAAAGTATTCGTCACACTAAATTGTATTTCAGCTGTTACGGGAAGGAAGATTTTTGCTGTTCAATTTGATGTTGCATTAATTAAGAAGAGGGTTAAAATTTCAGTGGCCTAGCTTTTCTCTTTGTCATCTTCCCAGTGTAAGAAGGGAAGGCATTCTGGGCAAACTTCTCTAAATGAGAGGTAATGTATGAACACAAGTAACACATTTGGTGTGTCTTTATTTCAGTACTCAGTCTATTCAGACTTGAGCTGTGCTGTTAAAGATGCTGATTACTACATGTTATGCGACTTGACCTTCTTTTCAAGTAACTTTTAAACACCTGTAATATTTTCTTAGCATCTGAATTGAAGTAGTTTGCCAATTACTCTTGACAGTTCCATTGTAAGAACTTAAGTTCCATGTACCAGAAGTAATAGAATACTCTTCATGTTTAGATGAAGAAGATGACTTTGTTAATAAAAGAATTTCCCTGAAACCTAAGGAGAATGGGACGTCAGCGATTGGTTGTCCAGGAACAACTACAGTGAAAAAGGAAGATATAAAACTGCGAGCTAAAAGCAAACCATTATCTCCAGTGAAACAGACTCCCACCTCAGCACTTGATTACTTTGGGACAAGTAGTGTCCAACGATCAGAAAAGAAACTGGTAGCAACTAAAAGGAAAGAAGTGAGTACTGATGGTGTTCCTTTAGGCCGCTCATGTGTCTGACAGCAGATCAAAACAGCCAGTTTAATAACGGCAAGGAGGTACTTAACTGCTTGTCCTACTTAATGTTTTTTAATAACCACTCAAGTATAACTTCAGTTCTGATGATATGTGCAAGCATATAATGTCCTCAAATGCAATTTTAGAGTAGCATTTCCATGTTTGAGAAAATACTATTTTCAGCTTTGTGCTGTTTTCTCTGTTGCATCTTCTCAAGAGACTTTTCTTGAAATTAAGGGTTTTTTTGAGATTAGTGAGTGGATGACAGCTTATAATTGGGGGAGGAGGGCAGGAGGGCGAGGAAGGAGTGTTTTGGTGTGTGGGTTTGGTTTTTTTGTGTGTGTTTTGTTTTGTTTTTCTTTTTGTTTTTGTTTTTTTTTTTTCTCACCAAAGCTTTGTGGCACATATGTTCATGGAATAACATAGCACCAAATAAAATATGGAGGAAATTAAACATTAACAGTTTAGTTGTGGATTTCTCTTTCAGGCTGGCCAACTGTCTAGCTTCAGAGGTGTTCAGCATTGCTTGAAAAAATAAGATATTGTACTATGGGTCTGTTTTGAATAGTAAAATCACTTGAAAGTAGCCTAGTTTAATGATGTTCAGGTTAGAGAGCTAGGAATAAAATGCTGCATGTCTCCTTCCCAGTCCTTTTATAGAAGTATATAGAATGTGTAAATTATAATAATTTTATCTGTACGGATCCAGTGTTGGAGAAACTGAACTGTTGGTCTTTTTTCTTAAATATAGCCTTCACAAAGCAGAGAGAGCACAGGAGATGATGAGGCCATTGCTAGGCAACTGCAGCTTGAAGAAGATTCAGAGGTAAAAAGCTCTATAAATTTGCTACTCTATGCCAAGAGCAGTTTGGTTAACTTCAAAATTGTTTTTCCTTAAGAAATTAAGATGAACTTCCCATGTATGCTATAAATAAGTGTAATGAAATTTATCTGTATACTTAACTCTTGCACATATGTGCAAACATAGTCACACAGTTATTTTTATGGGCATTATTTTGGTTACATAAACAGAACATCTCACTTTTCTGTCTATACAGACCTTTTCTACCTGTACAGTTGATGTGTCTATAATAATCTTGCCTTTCACACAGAATTTACTCTTTGCTTCCAAATGTTTTTTGGTTGTTTTGGTGGTTGGTTTGATGTGGTGTGGTGTTTTGTTCTGTTGGTGGGATGCACTTTTTCCAGCTACATGCTGTCTCATTTTAGATAAACTTTGTGCCTTAAAGAGTAAATAAAATTTTAAAAAAACATAGTAGAATTAAAACTTGTCAGACATGAACCTAAAAATATTTTTTTCTTTCCCCCTCCTCCTTTCAGCTGGAGAGACAGCTGCATGAAGATGAAGAATTTGCTAAAACTTTGGCCATGTTGGATGAAACACCACAGAAGAAAAAGGTTGAATCATTTTTAAACTTTAGTTTTTAGAAACTGCATTGCTGGGAGTGTACTTAATTAGACACCTAACCTTTGTTTTGAGACTTCCATACAATGTATTAAAACCAGCAAGAAAGTGTTTGCATGAAAATAATATACTCACTTTCCATACTTTCCTCCTGGATTTTCCTCACTCAGTAGATAGTGTCCTTCCTAACCAGACAGCAGACATCATTGTATCTTTGTGGTGTTTCTGTTGAAATGGGACTTCTAAGTTCTAGTTCGAATCGAGTGAAGTGTGTTACTGAAGACTCATGCTTCAGATCAGCTATGGCCCTGTTGGTTCAGGAGGATGAGATCAAGGAAGAGAATACTCTCCTTGCTCTGAGACAAGGGGCAAGCAGGGCTCTGAGAGGTTTGAGACTAACCCCCGGAGTGGGAGTCTTCCCAGTTCTCATAGCTCGTGGTGTAAGGCACAATAAAATATTTTCTGGGTTGTACATCAAGACTCTTAGGATTGCTGAGTTGAATATGGCAACTATTAGTACTTCTAGACTAATCAGTAAACTGATTTGGATTGAAATTTACTGTAACTTGGAAGTCTCTCTGGCCTCTGACTTAAGGAATGATTATGTGCATGGCTGAGTGCTGAATTTGCTCATCTGCCTGCCTTGGATAGAGATTGTATTCTGACTTGTGGTAGGGATTGGCTTTGTTAGATGTCATTCAGTCTGTTGTACTTAACAGTGGGGAAACTCAGGGATCTGGACTTAATGGTAGCTCGGGACATGCATCTCTGACTTTGTCATTGTTTGTTTATTTAGGCTCGGAAAGATTCAGGAGGAGAGCAAACATTAATGAGCATCAAGAGCAGTCCCAACATGACAGAAATACATAAGCAGTCAGAAAGAGGTAGGACAGAATACACAAAACATTTCACCGATTTATGATATTAATGAGGCATGTTCTTATGTATGTGCTCTCCTCCCTCTGCCTTTTTTCAAGTGAAAGCAACAAACTCGACAGGGCAGGCAAAGAATTACACTGCGAAGCAGCCAACTAAATCTGAACATTCAAAAGGGTCTCGTTTATCCCCACAATCATCTGATGGTCACATAGCAAGAGAGGTGACGGATAAGAGCTTGCCTTTGAAACTGAGCTCTAAGCTTGTGTCTCTGAAACAAAAAGAAGAGATTGCTGAAAAGGAAAGAGGTGCTCAAAGTTTAGTATCAAAAGAAAAAACTGCTTCAGGGAAAGAAGAGAAGACAACGCCAAAGAAGCAGAAAATTTCTCCCAAGAAGACTGAGGTAGGAGCTATCAAAATTAATTTAGTTGTCTTGGCAGAGTTTGCAGGAAAAAAACGTTTTCATTTAATGTTGTGTATGTGTTACTGTTGTAACTTGGTACTTTGACTCTTCTGGGCAATTTTTAAGACTTCGAATTCTGGTAAGGCTTTAAGTTCCTATAAAAATATAGGAAAAAACTAGCTGGAAAAATGTAAATTAAATGCATGAAGGAACTGAGAGCTCTTTAATGCTCGTTAAGGTACACACGTACATTGCAAAATTAGTGCTTTTTCACGTTTAACTTTACTGAAAAAACGCAGAATGCAGGAATTCTGACACATGAGAGTGAGCGAAAGCTTACTGTTTATGTGCATGTGATGACCTTGTGGATCCATGCTGCTGTTAGAATGATAAATGCTTCCTCCTAGTCTCCTATATGTCTTACGGTTTCTATATTATGTAGGTATATAACTTATTTTTCTTTTAATTGTCTGATTCAGTAACTGTAATTATTGAACACATTGGCAGTTATTTGCAACCTCAAAACATACTTTTTAATGATAAAATAGAAAATACCCAATTTTGACACTTAAATAACAGTTACAATTGGGAGGGGGAGTCTGTGACTTTTTGGGGATGAGTTTTAAATAAATTTTTACTGATTATAAAGCTTAAATGTCTCAAATAGTAGGAGTACGATGAAGTAGACTTTGTAGACCTTGTCTATACTTAATCATAGTCTGAAATAAAATAGGATGTGAATTTAAAGCAAAAATTTATACATTAAGTGAGCATGTACATGTGGAATACAGATGAATCTATAGAAACTTGACAATAAACAATGGGTAGGTATTTTTTAAATTCTCAAGGGGGGGTTTTGACGTCTTTTGAAATAAACAACAAAGAATACTTCAAAACACAAACACCAAAACCAGAATAAGCTTCAGTATTGCATGTTAAAGATTAAAGACAAGTGGTGTTGGTGTAAAAATGTCTTAAAGTGTGATGCTTGAGTTTATTTTATTGTTCTTATATATGTAATATATAATTTCTTTTCCTCTCCTGCACAAGTCTGTAAGTCCTGAGGACTCTGAAAAGAAGCGAATCAATTATCAAGCCTATCGAAGCTTCCTTAATCGCGAGGGTCCAAAAGCGCTGGGTTCGAAAGAGATACCTCAGGTAAATTTGGCTACAGCAGAATTCTATGGGTAGAACAGGAGTGTTTCATAGCCTTACTGTTAGAAGTGATACAACAAATATCAACTAAACTGTCTAAAACCTGGTATCTTTTTTACAAAGGGGAAATATGTATTGGAAGACGCTAAATTGTAATGCAAAGCAGTGACTAAAATGTAAGGAAATTACTAAGAAATTAGACTTGGTACTTGGTTTATGAAGTCATGATGATGAAAAATAGTTACTGGTCTTAAAGTTGAAGACTGCTGTCACTCATTTGACATACTGTGCTTGAAGCACGGTGTGTTACGAGTATGATCATCAGGTGAACAATGTGCAAAGTTTTGTTGGCAGCCATTCCTTTTAATGGCTTTTGAACTTTTAGAATTATTACCTAGCTAGGTAGCGTAGGCTTATTTTTCAAGTTTCATAGGGTACTTGACATGTTATGGGGTTAAAAAAGTTTATGGTGAAAGAGGCATTTGGTAGAATGGCCTCAGCTAATGTCATTTTCTGCGATGCTCTGGTTCTCAGGGAGCTGAAAACTGCTTGGAAGGCCTGACGTTCGTAATTACGGGTGTTCTGGAATGTATTGAAAGAGATGAGGCCAAGTCTCTGATTGAACGTTATGGAGGAAAAGTAACAGGGAATGTCAGCAAGAAGACGAACTATCTGGTTATGGGGCGAGACTGTGGCCAATCTAAACGTGAAAAGGTGAGCGTTCCTGTGCCCAAGCGAAGCAGCAGTGAAGCTGTGAATTGTTCATATCTAACTGTATTGATTTTCAGTATCTCTGCCAAAAGGAGGCAGTGCTACAAATACAGTGCATGTTGAAAAGAAAAAGTTGCCTAATGTTTTAGGGCTTTGTTCTGGTTTTATTTTTTCACACACACACAGATACATGCGCACACACACAACCTTGTTGTTGTGTTCCTAAACGTGGTCTTTACTGGAAAACACTTTGAAGTGAATTGCGTGAAGTCCTTACTTTGAAGTGAATTATGTAACTCCTTACTTTACTCAACCTTACTTTTAATTCTTTCTTTGGCTCCAGGCATTGACTTTAGGGACGAAAGTTATTGATGAAGATGGCCTGTTTGATCTTATTCGAACAATGCCAGGCAAAAAGTCCAAATACGAGCTGGCAGCTGAAACAGAGGTTTGTTTATTGTAAACTTGCGGGGTTTTTTTGGTTGGTTTAGTTTGTTAATTGAAAAGAGTTTTGGTCTTCTGTTCCAGTAACAGTAACCCTATGATTGTTAGTTTGACCTTCTAAGTTAAAAGTATTGAAAGTGAAAAGTTTATATTTCTGTTTAAGACTTCTACTTGGGAGCTGTAGGGTTTTTTCCCACCTTTCATTTTTATACTCTGACATTATTCTTACAATTACCCCCCCAGTCAGATACCTAAAATATATCTCCTTAGATGTTTTCAGTTTTAAACTTTGAGTATTTGTTTATTCTTTGAAATAAGTAATTGAGACTGATATTGTGTGGTACCCAGACAGGCCCTATATGCAATAGTACTGTAAACATGGGACAACTATATGTAAACCATGTGTATATGCAACAGACTTTGTCTTTATGTGGTGCTTGCAGTAATAATATTAAAGGTAAATTTTTTAGGGAATATTGTAAAAACAGTACCAAGTTTATGTGCATTTAAATTCAGTCTGTAGTGGCTGATAAATGTTATTAAAGTCTCAGTTAGATTTAGCATGTTGTGCATGTGATATAGATGTTGCTTTGGTACTTCCGATCTGGCAAGACATGAATTGTTGCATGTAAAGATGCCGTTGGTGTCTTACGGAAAAGCAACTCTAAGTTTACTAGGTAATTATTTTCACTCACTTTGAATTGTTTTGGGTTGAACGCTTTCTGGGGTCAGGGGTCTTTTTGGGGTGGGGGTTTGTTTTGGTCATTGTTAAGTAACTGTAGTTCTCTTTACAGTGTATGTTCCAGAGGAGTGTTCCCTTTTTGGTAACAGGGTTATTCCCTGTTCCTCCTTCTTTTATCTATGTGTTCCTAGCATGTCGGGTTTTTTGGGGTGTTTTGTTGTTTTAGTGTTGGAGCTTGGAAGCATTGTTCTGTGAGAGTTGTGTTTCAGCTTCATGGGTGTCTGATGGCCCATTTGTTCCAACCTGACAGTCATCAGTTTTGCATTTTTTTTATAATGATGCATCAGGCTCAGTGAGTAAGGGCACTTAGCGCTCCTGAAATGACCAGAACATTTATTGCCTCTTTTGAGGATTATGCTACAGAAATAGGTGGCACTGTGTGAACAATAATTTATTTTTCAGAGAGGAGTATTTCTTTATCTGTTCTTTAAAAGACCTTTATCAATACATAACTTTTGTTAGTTTAAGAACTCCTGTACAAGTGTTCAAAGACAGCATTTTTATTTATTGTATGTGGGTGTTTTTGCACTGTCCCTTTAACTATTTTACCTTTATTTTCCTAAGGCAAAGAAAGCAGAGATGAAACCAAAAAAGACACCTCAGAAAGCTGAAACTGGAAAAAGGAATTTTAGCCCCTTCAAAAGGGAAGCTGATAATAAAAACAAGTCTACTCCTGAAAAAGGAGATACTGTCAAATCTGTTAAGAAAGAAACCACTGCTGTTCGAAAGCTTATGGACTTCAAACGGCAAACTGTAGAGAAGAACGAAGCCCCACAGCCTGAGGGGAACTTGGTTTCTGAGATTAATGAAGACAGAACAGAGAAATTGCTATGGGTGGATAAGTACAAGCCTGTATCTCTCAAGGCAATAATCGGACAGCAGGGTGAGCAGAGCTGTGCCAATAAACTGCTCCGATGGCTCCGAAATTGGCACAAGAATACTTCGGAAGATGGACAAGGTGACCAGCATGGCTAACTTCTCTGTGTTCTTCCGTGCCAATCACACTGCTTGGTGCCCTGCGCTGATAAGGGCCTTTGACATAGCAGAGGAACTCTAGAACAGGAACAAGGCTGAAGTCAGATGCATGTGTGTGTGTGGGTTTTTCTTGGTTTCTTTTGTTTGTTTTTAATAGCAGCAGTTGAGCTGAGTGTGATGTGTGGGGTAGTTTTTTTTTAATATTGTTTGAGTGTTTAAAGCAGTTGTTCACTTAGAACCATTTCCATGCCCCCCCCCCCCCAACTGCCAAAAAACGCCAGAAAAGCAAGCTTTGTCTGAAGATGTTTTAAAAGATACTACATTTATGTTATATATATTTAAAAATCTTGTGGTACTCTTTAATGCGATCTTTTTTCCAAAAGAGACCAAAATAACGCAGCAGTAATGCATATAAAAATGACCTCATATTCAGCCTAGTGACGTCTTTCTCACTAAGAGAAATGTTGGCCAGTGCTCACCTGTCTGTATACATGGTGAAAATACAGGGTAGCGTCATGCATGCGGAAGAGAGGAGTCCTTAAGGTTCTGGTTCTGCCCGACAAGCAGCCCTTGTCACCCTCTTAGACAGTTTTTCCTGTGATTAAAATAGTGTTTAAGCTTCATTGCTATGGTAGTGGGGTTTTCCCACGTGGGCTGTGTGTGTTTGGTTTGTTGTTGTTGGCTGTGTGTGGGTTGTGGGTTTTTTGTTTGTTTTAGGGTTTTTTTGGTGGTGTGTGGTTTGGTGGGGTTTTTCTTATGGTGTGGTTGTGAGAAAATTGCAGAAATGGTTGTATTAACATTAATAGCACTTCTGCTGTTTTTCAGTTTAGAATGACAGCAAGTCTTAAATGAAGATAGTTTAAACCACTTTTTCCTAAATGGTTAGGATACAGATGTGTATGTATTTTTCCTATAAAGCCTTAAATGAGGAAAAACTCCAGTGATGCTTTATATCTTTAAAGATTTAGTATGAAGTATGTAGTTTGTAGTACATGAAGTATGTAGTTTGTTTGTATTACACACCTAGATAAAATTTGGAATCTTCTTTTACAGCAAAGACCAATAAAACTGGAGGGAAAGATGATGGTACTGGTTTTAAAGCAGCATTACTTTCTGGTCCGCCTGGAGTTGGTAAAACTACTACAGCTTCTTTGGTTTGTAAGGTGAGTTTATATTAACAGTTGTTCCCAGCACCCTTTTGTTATATATTGATGCTGTATCTGGACACAGATAATGGCGTGCAGGTGGATTCCCCTAAGTCACCAGGGTCTGCTCCCAGCCTAGTTCTGCCTGCTGAGAACAGCTGTACAGGTAAAAGTATGCAGATGTTTAGATACCTTTATCAGGTTTGGGGTGAGAATATAGGGTGTCTGCATTGCTTTCTGTTACATTGAGAGGAAGCATCGCAGTATGTTGAGCAATTGGAAATGATTTTCAAAAACTGTGAGTGTCTAACGCTAGTTCAACAAGTCTGAGACTATTTGCACTACATATAGTGGGAGGAGTTGAATTCTGGCAAGCTTTTTGAAAGTTTCTATGACAGGCTTGGGCATGGTTTTTATATATCTAACAAAGGTATCTTTCCCAGACTCATTCTAAATTCAAATACTACTTTAGGTTGAGAGAAGTTGACAGGGATGTGTCCATTTCTAAATCTGAATTCAGAAATAAGGTTTTCCTCACTTAGCTGGAACACTGTGTTCCACCACCTGGGTCTGGAGAATGGGCTGGGAACTTCATAGTGTTGTGGTATCAACTTACAGAGTCTTTTTGTCATTCTTTGACTTTCAAGACCTTTCTCAGAATATGATAGTACCAGCTTGGAAGGGTTGAGAACTATTGTCAGCTATCTGATGCTTGTGCTGGGAAGGATGACTACTTGCTGCAATATTTGAGTTGTTTAGAGTAATTCCCCATTTTCCCCTGCGGTGTGTCATCCCCCCTGCCCCCGCCTTAGAGCTTTGTGCCAACAAGCTGATGCCTCACCTAAAGCTAGACCTGTAGAAAAGCTGTACGTGCTGACTCGGGCTTGTTTCTGCAGTAGCATGGTCTTTTCTGCTTCTGATTTCCCACCTAGCTTGCTTACAGCTGCTTCAGGTCTCTGCAGAGCATTTCCCTGTGCTCCACAGGAGTAGCCAACAAAGCTGGGTGGTTCAAGCTGCAGGAACAAAGCGGTGTGCAGCTCACTGCTGTGCCGTGGCATGCCCCAGCGCTCGCTGATAAAGGAGCGGCTGAGTTAAATTCTTTCAGGGACTGACATGCAGCCCAGGCCTGTTCTGAAGTGTCAGGACTGCTGGGGGAGCTATGTGTCTCTTAACTGTCAAATAGTTAAAAGCAGTTTGTTCCTTCATCTTTCAGAGGGATGTGGCATGTTTCTTGTCCTGACCCTTTGTGCATAAGCCTTTGATACGCAGCTGGAACTACCACGGAGCTTAGCCAGCCTTGGCTCGTAGTTCTGTTTCTGTCGCTGGTGGCAGTTAATCCTTCAGAACTGAATCTGTGCCACTGACTTCCCCCCGCCCCAGTTCTCTTGGGTGTATCTGTTCCATGTCTGGTTATAAATATTTTTGGGGTGTGAGAGAAAAGCAGTATAAGGGGAGAAAGGAATCAGACCCACAAATTGTATGTGAAAATGGTGGTGGTAAGAGCTTTCTTCTGGAACTCTGCAGTACTGTTTTGGAATATGTGTATGCTTTTTCACTGATCTGTGTTCTCATTTTTTGTATGTTTGGACTAGGAATTGGGGTATAGCTATGTGGAGCTGAATGCCAGTGACACTCGCAGTAAGAACAGTCTAAAGGAAGTAGTTGCTGAATCGCTTAACAACACCAGCATCAAAGACTTCTGTTCTGGTATGTCTGTTGTTTGAAGGAGGATTTTTGTTGTGTTAAGAACCTGGTTACAGGAGGAACAGAGCTTCCTTATTACACAACAGTGTTAGGAATTTTACTTGCTCATTGCATGGAGGGATCCAGCTTTAATAGGGATGGCTTTGTTTAGTAAGCTGTCTTATTTCATCTTCAGTTGTGGAATTAAATCCTGCTGTTAGTCTGGGTAGATTAACAACTGATTCTACTACTCAAGAATTCTGCAGTTGCTCTCCTGTTGCATGGGACTTGTTTCTTGGAAGATGACACGAGGCTATAGTCAGTTCTATTCTGTGACCACAGTTTCTTGTGATCAAGTGGCGGCGCAAGAGGTTCACTGCCACCTCAGTTGTCTAGGATGGGCTTACCTAACCTATAAAGCATTGGGTAAAACTCTGAGCAAGATCCTGTTTTATTCCCATCTCATTTCTTGTCCATATTCATTTTCAGGCACATCCTCATCAGTTAGCGGGAAACATGTATTGATCATGGATGAAGTGGATGGTATGGCAGGCAATGAAGACAGAGGAGGGATTCAGGTGAAACTGCTACAGTTATTAGCTAATGCCATTGCTAAGAGTGCATACCATATACAGCACAAAATATTTCAAGCCAGTCTGCTGTCCTCAACCCATGGTCCATAGAAAGTCTCTGTACCGTTCGGTTTGATCTATTTTAGAAGTCTGTCTTTGCATAAGAAGACTTCCGCATTGGTAGAGGGGGAGAAAAGATACTTCTGTAAAAGAAACCTGGAGTGGTGAACTTGAGTGTGTGCACTGTAGGTGTTTGTTTCTGGACAGGTGAGTCTGTCCTCTGGTCTCTGCAGCTGACATCTACCTGCAGTGGGAGGTTTGTAAGCTGACTGGGACAGTTGTTCTCTTCAGTAGACGGTAACACTGAGTAAATAATGTGGCGTAGGCAGTATTACACTTTGTTCTCCTTAGCAGTTCCAGTCTTAGCTTCTGCAGAGTTCCTATGGTCACATGCAGTACTTTGACAAGAAGGGGCATACAGATCTTTAGCTCAGGCGCAGACATTTACCTTGCAGGAATATGGAATTGCACTGAATTTCAGTTTCATTAGAGCAGGCAAAGTGTGTTCTGGTAAGCCTAATAATGCGAGGCCTCAGGGTTGAGCTCTTCGGACAGGGAAGAGCTGATCTTTCTACTTCCTGCTGCTTCATTCTTTGTGGCAGAGTGCGGTCAGAAAGATGTGTGCACCCTTGGGGCATAGGCCAGGTCAAACTGGCCTTTGGACAAATGAATCTAGTTCTGCAGGTAGACAGCTCTACTCTGGGCTGTCAATTGCTTAGTGAAGAACAGTCTAAACGTGATTGCTGGAAGTGGGTAGTGGAAGTTGGCAAACAGCAGATTTATTGCAGCTGAATAGAATAGCAAGTGGAAAAAGTAGGAGAGGGACTAGGTTTTCACTGTGGTGGAAACATGACTGAAGGAGGAAGAGCTTTATAGGCTTGTGTCTGTCAAGGATCTGGTTTAAGGCAGGGATTAATGCTGCTTGGTAAGAGACTTTAATCGTTCTCTGAGTTATCTGATGTAATTGTTGTATTGTGTTTAAATCACAGGAGTTGATTGGTTTGATCAGACACACAAAGATACCCATCATCTGTATGTGTAATGATCGCAACCATCCTAAAATTCGTTCCTTGGTCCACTACTGCTTTGATCTTCGTTTTCAGAGACCTCGTCTAGAACAGATTAAGGTAAGGCGGCTGTGGCTGTATGGGCTGCACTGAATTGCCGTCAGTGACTGCTGTCTTCACGTGGCAGAATTTATACAGAATTGGAAACACCACTTAAAACTTAATGGATCCACCTCAGTGAGTAACTCTGCTTTTCAGAACGTGTTGTCTGAGGTTTTTTCTTCCCAAAGAATGAAGTATCCCAAAGCCTTTCAGATTTAGAAGTCTATCTTAAATGTATTGAAAGTTGGGGTTTTTTAATGATCATGCGCTTTTTTATTTACACCAACGACAAGGGATGACTTATGTTTATGAGAGAAAATCTAAATTATACGTGCTTTAAAAATCTAGAAAAATACGGTACTGCTCTTTCATAGATGTGTCAATGTGTTCTGTAGGAGAAAGAATTCATAGGAATTCTCTAGTGACAGTTCCTCAATTGTGTGTATTACAGGGTGCTATGATGTCTATTGCATTTAAAGAAGGTTTAAAAATCCCACCGCCTGCTATGCAAGAGATAATCCTGGCAGCAAATCAGGACATCAGACAGGTCAGTCCCAATGCAACATCAACGTCCATTCAGAGAGCAGGTCATTCACTTCAGTGTAGTATTTGAACAGTATTATTGTTGTTATTACATAGAGAGATCAGGCTGGTTTTGGGTCAAGTCTTCTATTTAAGTGCTCTTATGCTACTGAATTGTCAATTTTATTCTTCAGGTTTTACATAATCTTAACATGTGGTGTGCAAAAGATAAATCGTTGACTTACGATGAGGCTAAAACGGATGCCAGCAGAGCCAAAAAGGATATCAAACTGGTAAGTCTAAAATACTGGATTGGCTTTTACTGTCATGTTGTGATACGCTTACAAAGCCTAGTGATTGTCTTCCGGACTAAAGCGCTGGTAGCCCAGGGAGCTGTCAAACTTGCCACAGTTGAAAAGCAATAAATCCAGGACTGAGTATATATTTTGATGTACTGGTCTCTTACCTAAGATGCAATTATGAAGTTCATACTTGTCATCCCGAGTCCTCTATTTAGGAGATAATTCTTAATATTGGAAGTAAATCTCAGTTCTTGAAACTGGTAAAGTACTAGGAAGGAAATCCTGAACACTGAGCTTGGCGTGGCATCCAGATACTGTTGGGTACCGTCACTGCAGTAGTTCTGTTGATACTCTGCTGGGTCTTACTGTTTGTATTAACCTGCAACCAACTGACTTCTTGACATATCATTTACTTAGGGCCCTTTTGATGTTGTCCGGAAGGTGTTTGCTACTGGAGAAGAGGCTTCTCGTATGTCTCTTATAGACAAATCGGATCTTTTCTTCCACGATTATTCCCTAGCACCTCTCTTTGTCCAAGAGAACTATGTACATGTGAAACCGGCTGCTGCTGGGTGAGTTATTCCATACCCTAGATTGACACAGGCTTTTGTGTCAGGGAGTAAAACTAGACTAAAACCTGTCGAGGTATTTCTGCTTTGTAATACAGTCAACATCGTTTTTTTCCAGAGGAAATCTGAAGAAGCACTTGGTGCTCTTGAGTAGAGCCGCTGACAGTATAAGTGATGGTGATATAGTGGACAAACAGATTCGTAGCAAGCAAAACTGGAACCTTCTTCCAACACAGGTGAGCACTTGACACTCGTTATGTGCTTTATGGGTGTCCAGCATAAAAGACCAATCCCTTGAAATGGGCATTTCAGTATAGTCTTGTCCTATATAGTTCATACTTCATGTAGTATTCTGTGTTCTGCTGGTGAGTAGAGTATTGAACCCACGCTGTATCATGAAATTAAGTCTTCTGAACCTTTCAAAAGCTTGACCCTTCTTTAGGACACATCAGAGCACACAGCGTGTCCCACTTCCAACATGTGGGTACAAGCCCACTCAGTCTTATTTCCGTGCTCCCCATCTCGGCCTCTCACCAGGCCAGTATTTCTGCCAGAGCACAGAGGTCTGATGCCTTGTCACTGCACTTCTTTTAATGCTCACTGAAACATTGACAAGGCTTGTGCTTAAAGGACTGTGACTGGCATCAGAGAATGTATCCTAGATGAAGTTGGAAGGGACCTCTGGAGGTCATCCAGCCCACCCCCTGCTTAGTGCGGGTCCAGACAGATAAGCTGCTTAGGAGCTGACCTAGCAGAGTTCTGTACATTCGTGGCCTCCTTTGCCATGTCCATCCGCTGGAGACTACAGCACCTGTTTGTGTGACATCAGCTGTTAGGCACGTGTGCACACACTCTCCTTTTTTTTTTTTTTAATGGTTTTTAAAACTCAGGTAATTTCACAGATATTTTAGAACATGGTAACAAATAGGGTATAACCTAAAGAGGTTGAACCCGAAACAAGCAACCAAGAGTGGGTGGTTTTGGGCAGTTTTGTGTGGGGGCAGTTTTGTGTGGGGGCAGTTTTGTGTGGGGGCAGTTTTGTGTGGGGGCAGTTTTAGCTGTTTCCACTATGGAACTGGATTGACTGCCCCCTTCCCTGCAGACAAGCAGGGTGGTATGTCATGGTGTCAGTGAGGCTGATTCATTGTGGTTTGTTTGGCACGTGTTACTTTTCCAGGCTATTTATGCAAGTGTTCTCCCCGGGGAGCTGATGAGAGGTTACATGTCCCAGTTCCCGGTCTTTCCCAGCTGGCTGGGGAAGTTCTCGTCCACAGGCAAACACGACCGTATCATTCAAGAACTGGCAATGCACATGAGTCTCAGGTAGTACTGACATTCCTCTTCGGGTTATATCGACACGGGTACCTAGTTCTCATATTGTTCATTACTTACCACTAATTCCTTGCTGTGCTTTGTACAGACTTTGATATTCACAGAACATACACTGTGTGGTGTTGGTGATGCTTTCTTAGCACTTAATCTGGACAAGTCAGACTGCAAACACTTACAGTACAGCCAGCAGTACTGTGACTTCCCCCCGCCCCCCGAAGCTGTTGTTTCTCCGTTAGGGATGCGCTTCCCCAGACTGTTTGGTGTGCGAACACCTTGCGTTGGGTGGTCCCTAGTGCAGGTGTGGTGAAAGGGATGGCACAGCACAACGTGCAGTTAACTCTTAAGGCAGCCGATTATCTGTTTGCTGAGGGCCTTACCTACAGGTTGCTTGTGTCTAGAAGGGAGTGGTGGTGGTTGCACAGATTTACTTACTACTTTCAATTTGACAAAGAACCCAGGCGTGCAAGAGGACAGTAAATATGGAGTATTTGTCCTATCTGCGGGATGCGCTTGTCCAGCCCTTGAAAGACTTTGGAGCGGATGGTGTACAAGAAGCTATAACATTCATGGACTCTTACTGCTTGATGAAAGAAGATATTGAAAATATCATGGAAATAAGCACATGGGGAGGCAAACCCAGTCCTTTTTCAAAGCTGGATCCCAAGGTAAAACTCCCTAGTGAATTTCTTTCCTTTTCTTCCTTATCTTTAAAAAGAAATCCTAGAATAATGGCTGTGGTATGGATATGCTGCTGGAAGGCTGAAGTTGGTGCAGCTGCAAATGAGTAATTTTATTAACTGTAATTTAATTAATGGTAGTATTTGCAAATCAACTGTCAAACATAGTACTAAAGGTTTCAGGGGTATGTCCTAAGAGAAAGTCAGGCTGTGCTTTGTTCAGCAGTCCTATACCTCCTGTTCTGGGTGTAAAGGATCCCTGGGAGTCATCTGGGTCTGGGGCATAGAAGAGGAACGTGGAAGGGACAGGAAAAAAGCTGGTACCTTTCTACAAGCAGACTCCTGGCTATAAGCTGCATCACCTTCCTGCACAGCACGGTCTTACTGTCGTGCGAGGGAGGAGGGATGCACGCCTGTTATCTGTTGCAGTGTGGCACTGAATTAAGAGGCTGGCTTGCGGCTTGCATCTTCCACAGTCCAGCCAGCCCGAACTGCCAGACCGGGGGGCTTTGTGTGGTGCTCCTCTGTATCCGGCTCGTTCCCTCAGGGGCCGGGACCTTCGTCTGGCACAAGGTGAGCTTAAGCTCAGCTCCCTGCCACAAACCAGGCAGGTGCGAGATCTGAGCCATTGTCTCCCCCATCCCTGGTCAAGTGCTCGGGGAAAGCGAAGACTCTTCCCTGCTGATAACTAAACCCATGCTGCAGCAGGTGCTGGCCCCTAGTCTGAACACACTGCTCCAGTGTGGCAGGTGTTTGGTGCTCCTGAGGGTGACTCTGGTGCAGGTGACTTGGGTTAGGTGGCAGCAGAGCAACAGTGCTGAAATTATTGGAGACCAAAGTGAGAAGCATCTGAAGATGCACATGCTGAGGATTATGTGGGCTCGCTTAAAATGAGCCTTCACCATACAGCTCTTGGATGCTTTCTGTGTCCTTCTGAGACAGCGTCCTCTTCTGCGCATCTCTGGTCACATCTTCCCAAAGGAAAGAAAGATGATGCAGAATCTCTAGCCCAAGAGCTTGTTAGCTAACAGTCTGCAGTTCCGAAGCTGATGCTCAGAGCATTTCCTTTCTACCCAACAGGTCAAAGCGGCTTTTACACGCGCCTACAACAAAGAGGCACATTTGACTCCCTATTCGCTTAATTCTGTCAAGACATCTAAAAGGCAGTCTGGATCTGCAGTGACCTTAGAACTGAATGAAGACCTGAATGTGGAAGAGATCCAGTCTGATGAGGATGAGCAAGATACTGTTGAAAGTGATGCAATGATTAAGGTGACTTAGTTTCCACAGTGTTAAAACTACCATACTAAACTGTCTCCTCTTAGTTACCTTTCTGGGACTTGTAAGATCATCTGAATTTTAATTCAAAAAATAATTAAAAAAAAATCATAGTAGATATAAAATGCTATATAGATAGTAGATATAAAAGTAGATATAGTAGACATAAAAATCTTTTTAAATTCAGAAGGAGTAGTAGTGTGACAAAGTCTTCAGTTATATCCATCCATTGTCTTCTGCTTGGATGTTAGACCAAGGTGAGGCATCACTGAACTCCTGCATACTGCATCCAGTTCCCCCCTTGGAGGTGTATTAGGTGGCGGTGGGGACAGTGCCATGGGTGAGGGGCAGCCACAGGCCTCTGCTGGTGGTTATCACAGAGGGCAACAGCCTTTGTACGTGTCCCCAAATCAGGGGACTGGAGTCAGCCCCAAGGCTGAGTCTTGTAGAGTCTTCGCTCTCCATGGCACTTAAAACCTTGCTACCTGAAAGGGGAGGGGAAGAGGTGGCTTTTTCTTTTTAACACTGATTCATTTTGACGTACACTTTTATCAGGTTGCAGCTGGATTTTAAATTGTCTGTATATTCTTTTTGTAGCAAAAAAAGGCGAAGTCTTCCAAGATGCCAAAAAGAGAGAAAAGTGAAGAAATGACAAAAAAAGAAGGGAAAAGAAAAGAGAAAACAAGACATTAAACAGAATCTTGCTCTGGATGCAGCTTTGTTTATCTGACTTCTGGCAGGAACACGGAATGGATCCAGTGACGGAGCTGGGGAAGTAGAACCAGTGTCTTGGAAAGCTCCTCTTATAGAGGTGATGTAGTTACTGTACCCTTGCGCTATGCAGTCCTGTACTTACTCTTAACGTGCTGCAACATTACAAGCTATAAATAACCTTGTACCACAAACACGGGGGTGCATGAACATGGTGAAAATATGATGCTTAGTTACCTGACATTTATGCTGAGTCTTCCTAGGACTTCACTTTTTTTTTAAATATAAATCCCCTGACATCATGTGGTAAACTCTTGTAAATAGTACATGATGCAAAAAACCCCCAAACCTAAGTGGCGTTTTTGTACATTATAGAAATTAAGCAGTGTATAAAATGACAATAAAATGTTTTGCAGGAGTCTTTTAAAAGTTTAGTTAAAGTTCATGGAATGTTGTGTCTCTCTCCCTTGCTTTTCTTCCAAGGTTCTCGCTTTCTTTCATGTGCAGGATGTGGTGTCAGTATATTCCTACAACTTCCCTTTTGTTTGGTTAGAGACACAGAAAAGCAGGGAGGGGTTCCGTTCCAAAACCTGAGCAGCTTGTACAAGTTGTATCTTTAAGTATTCCTTTCTGGTTTTGATTAAAGAGTAAGAAATGTTTAATAGAAAATAGTTGTTCAGAACTGATCTTGAAAAAGAGAGCATGGGGTTTTGGTTTTTTGATGGTGTGTGGGGTTTTTTTTTTTTTCCCCCACTTGCATAACACAATGCCCCTTGGTTTGTCTTTGGTGCTGATAAAATGCAAATTTTGCTTGGTAAGAATTATCAATCAGTTTTATTACTATAATAAATCAAAGTACAAAACTTATCAAAAGCTAAATATTTACAGGCTCTCACAAAATAGAAACAACATGGTGGTGGTTATTAAATCCTAGTAGGGCAAAGATGTGTAATGTAGTGATAGAGCTTTCCTTGCTGCTTGCCAGGCAACACGTGCAGCTCTGAAAATAGAGGCAGTTAGTCATATCCCAAGATACAAAGACATTGATAGCAAACTACAAGGTTTTTTTCAGACACCTCTTCAACAATTAACAAAAACAAGGTTAGTGTGGCATATATATTAATTTCATATCATCACTTTGTATGTTACTTTGACCTATAGGTTGAAGTTTTCACATAAGGTGTTTGCATTAGTAAACCTGCCTTCACTATGCCATAATTACTGAGGAACTTTGACTCATTTTCAGTTGCCATTCCTTTAACAACTGAAGTCTTGGATCCAAGTGTGGTACAGAGAGAGCAGCGGTCTCATTCTTTGAAGTATGAGTATTTCACGCCAATGCTATATTTCTGTTAGCCTGAATAAGCCTGATTAGCCTGAATCTATATAAGGATATAGATTATTATATTCTGTTGAACATAGAAGCTAAGATCATGTAACTTGCATTTTCGATCTGCTCCTTCTACTTAGTATCTCTCTCTTCTTGCACTTAAACGCTTTGTGATAGATCTGTAGGATTTGATGATGCTGAGATCTCCAGACTGTTCTCTGTGCTACTGAAGCACATCCAGTGTTCAGGAACATTCCAAGCCAGAACATATTGCAGAGGATAATGGGATCGCAGAGGTAAACTGGTTTAAAGCATCACAACTGGACAGTTTTAACAGCTGTGTTATTGGCAGTAGCAAAAACCTCTGCTAGTGTTTGCATGTGTGAGGGCCAATAGGTGATTCAGCTGAGCCTGGGTTACCTGAGGCACCCCCCCTGGCTCTGACTGAGAGCCCTCAGCACTGCCTTTCCCTGGCTGGGAAGAGCTGCTCTCCTCTAGAACGAGCCCTGTTGAGTAAAAGATACAGGCTCCAGCACATACCTGAATTTATTGGTCCCCATCTTCTGGTTTCAGGTACTGTGTGCAATCATTTATTTTCTTAAGATGAACAACATTAATCCTTTCAGAGCACATTGGACATACGTTTTCAGTCTGTAACATGCTGTTTTAAAAGAAGGGTGACTAGTCAAATGATAATTCTCATGTTTTCAAAGGACCAGCATAGAGCAAAGTTCTGACCTGTGCTCTGTAACAGGTACAGGACAGAGCAGCAGCTGCTTCTGTCAAGGTGGAGCAAAGGTTGGTTGGTTTGTTTTTAACATTTGAGAACTAAGATCACAACAGGAAGCCTGTGGCTGTTTGCAGGGGCATGAGGAAAATCTGGCACTTAAAAAATACACAAAGGACCTTGGGCTACAACAGGAACTTTCTGCAGCTCTGCCGTTCCTGACATCGGAACAGAGCTGGCCCCTACCCTTCTCGCGCAGATGACGAGTGGGGACAAGAGCGGGTTACTGCCTCAGCCTGTACTCGGTACTGTGCGGGTTTTGGTTAGTGCTGCTGGGCCTGTGTTCCCCTGCCTCGTATTGGGTCTTCCTCCTGAGAGAGGGAGGACTTGCCCAAGCCTGCCCACCCACCCATCACTGCTGTTCCGGTTACATCTCGTGCCGAGTTTGTTCTTTATCATGGCTTTTGGTCCACTTTGAAGCAATATTCTGTGAGTATATTGCATGAAACTGCCAGGGAAGGGGCGTTCCTCTTCCACCCCACCCTGGGTGTTACATGTTTTCAGTACCAACTGTAACAGTTTGCTGCTAAAATATGAACAAATATTGGAATCCTGCAATAGGAAAAAAAAATATCCCAACTTACTTCTTGAATTCTGAATAGAGGGCAGGAAAGTCACAGTGTGGGCAGACTGTCCAGTCATCTCGTACCATGTGCCGACCCTGTGTGCAAAAGCCACAAGCAATGAAAGGGCATGTTCTGTCCCAGTACGATGGGCATTCAGTTCTGCACCTGCTGCTGTGGAAGAGTCTCTGTAACCCAGTTCTAAAGATCTTGAGGAATTAAAAACCCAAAACTATAATTGTGTTGCTGTAGTTTGACTACTGTGTAAATTCTGTAACTAGGAAAGGAGCTCTCAATGAGATGCAGTGTTTTCATTATAATTTGCATTCCTCTTTGAAAAAAAGTCTAAGAATGTATTACATTACAACTTTTCAACTTCTTTGAGTTTGGTAATTCTAGAATGCTGTCTGGACACCCAAGTCTAGAGAAGTATGGAAATCAACTGGGATTTTTGCTGTTGCATATGACATTGCTCCCACAGCCACCTGGAGGTCACCCAGGAGGCTGCATTGAACACGGGGGTTGTGAGCGCAGCAACTGCCTGGCACTTGCCTCATTAACCAGAGATGATTTCCTCTGGTTTGGTATGGTTTGCTAATTTGCATTTAAGTGACAGAAAAAATTCAGATGGACCTTTTCAATACTATAAAATACAACAGCACTTTGAACTATAGTGAGAGATTTTATCTTCTAAACTGATATGCAACAGCAGACTGTTTTGGCACAGACTCTCAAGGTATTTGAAAATACTGCATTCCTAATGATGTTACCAATGCCAGTGATGTAAATGAACTATAACCACAACAGACCCTAAACAACCTGAAATATACGTGAATATGCACATTATATTTGGCCCATAAAGCTGTATTTAAAAGTCTTGGGTTTTTTTCTTCACACCTCTAAAGTATACTGGTCATCTTATTCTGCTAAACCAGTAGAGTTAAAAAAAAAAAAAAAATTGCTATTATTATTTTTTTGTAAGACTTAATTCTTTAGTTTTAATAAAGAATGTTAACTCCAACATTTGATTCCTGCTCAAGTAAATTTTGATCTTTCTGTAATTCTAGTGTGACAAATCACTTGAACCTAGTAAAAAGAAAGTGTTAGTTACACAGTAGCTAACTCCAGTATAAAGATTTAGTAGTGATACTGGTAACAGTGTTTTGCATGGCTCTTCCACTGGGAAATGTACCCCATCACTACCTTTTCAGTGGGCTTGAAAGTATCCTGAAACAAAAATGTTAGCACTTCCTCTTTCTGTAAAGATCAGTAACACAAAATACTGAGGTCACTAGCTGAACTATTCCTTAACTGTGGAAGTGCCTAAAAATTCTGTTACATCCTGAGCCTTCCCCAAACCAGATTTTTTGACCTAGGTTGGTTTTTTTTTTATGCTTTGGTTTTTGTTTGTTTTGGTTTTTTTCATGTGAACTCATGGCTGCTTGGAGTTCAGGGGAGGAGAGCTGTGCCCCCCACAAGCTCCGGCCCCTGGAAGGAGAAAGGGAGATGCCCCTCTCTGCTGTTAGGGCTCGGGGCTGGCTTGGGAAAGTGCCAGCAGCACAATCCCGGCTGCGTGTTCTCTGGCCCAAGGGCACCAGCTGCAGCGAGCACATGCAGGGTGTTCAGGGGAGTCCGGGTGCACCAGCTGCCTTCTCAGGAAGCTGAAGTCTCCCATAACCATTTCATGGCTTTACTGTCACCCTTACATGTCTGCATCTTGTAGGGGGCAACTAAGAACACTCTATCATAGTTAAAGACAAGAAGAATGTTTTTTACTGATCTGGTAACAGCTTGGGAAAAAAACCCCAACAACCCAACCCCCATAAACACCAAGCTTGAATCTACTAGCAAAAGAAAGATGTTCAAATAAACCCATTTTTAGAAGGCAAGAAAGGCTCTGAGTTTGTTCTCGTGCTGCAGAAAATGCCACAGACACTCACGGTTGCAATACAGTACGGGAGATTGTTTTTACAGCCAGGACACAAAAGTTCGCACTCTGGGAGCTGGAATGCACAATAGGGACAGGCTGTTGTTGGCTCCTCTGCCTCTGTTGTGTCTGGACGCCTAGAAGTAAGATACAACTGTGAATAAAAAAACCCGAAGGGCTTTGAACTTGAACAGAGATACTTGTTTTACAATGCCTTTGATATTTAGCAAGAGTTTTTTTTTTCCTTTGAGTTATTTGCAGAGCTTCCAGTTGCTATTTTATATTCTACCAGGTAATTCCTTTTAACTATCACCCAAGCTTCATCATAATTATATAAACTCAGCAATAGGTCCTTTTCCATCTAAACTGAAAGAATAAAGCCTTTTTAAAGCTATAACAGGTCCTACTACTTCGAAACCTTTCAAAACTCACAGTCTATAGAATACAGAGCTATGGTTTCTCTGTGTCAGTGTTTTTCTGTGACAGCAGTGACCACTAAGAACTGAAGTAACAAGAAATAAAACTGGCATCAGGGTAGGATGCTGCAGCTTGTAACTGCCTTTCACAAGCTTGTTTTCAGCCTGTCAGACCGATGGTCCTGATCCAGATACCACAGCAGCTGGGCCGGGGGCGAGAGACCTTTTGTCAGATTGCTTGTGTGACCTTAATAGTTAATTGTCCATGGGACATGTATAGATGAAGAGCTTAGAATTACTTGTAGCCTATTGTCCCATGAAGGATACATCCTTTCTAATGTTTAGCCTAGTAACCCTGGAGACAATCAGCTGGTTTCCTTAGTTATCTTCATACTTTTTAGAAAGCCTAATTTCTCATTTTATTAGCCCGGGCATGTATATTTCCCTTGCAAGGGCGTGTTCCTTTGTCTGCACTTTTAATCTGTAAGGTATAGATAAACATGATAGATTAGGAATGTGTCAACGTGGCTTTAACATTGATGTCGTATCTCAAAAGCTTATTGGAATATTCTAGAAATATTGACAAGCAGGCAATAGGGAAGAACTTTGCATGACTTTAATAAAAAAAAGAGTTAAAAGGTATTAAATGGAATAGGATAAACACTTCTCACAGTACACATCTGTGGTAACCTACTGCTGTTCTGCATGCTCATAAAATTTAAGTGAAAATAATGTGATGGCACAGCTTGTGTATAATATTTAGACGGATATGGGCCAGACTGTGCTTCCAAGAATTCCAGAAGAATTTTGAGACCAAGTGACAAGAAAATACAAGGATGGGGGGAAGCCAAAGCAAGGCCTGTTGGAAAAAAGCTGCTGCATACAAGATGCTGCACTCTGAACTGCTCTTTCTTCTTAGGATCTGGCAATTGTAACATATGCTATGAAGACATCAGCTCACTTTAAAACGAGTCAGAGCCATTCAATCAAGTAGGCTGGAACAGGGACTCATTCTGCTACTACATCAATCCAGGGGCTGCCCACATCTTAATACTGTGAGTAGTTTTGGTCCTGTCTCCTCCAAAAAGGTTATAAAAGAGGTTCAGAGGAAGGCCATAAGGATCAGTATCGATAAAAGAAAAGCTATACAAGCTGAGATGCTTCAGGTCCTGAAAAGATATGACTGATGATTGACAGAAGGGAAATGAAAAAAAATTGGAGGTCTATAAAGTCGTAAGTGACACAGAAAAGGCTAGATCTCTCCTAAGAGGAAAACTATGAGGCATCCCATTAAACTAGCTAGGGAACAGTCCTGACACAATGGAACCTCTTGTCACAGGAGTCATCTGTTCTTACTAAAAATTTACATGGCGTCAAGCAGAGAGACTGGATAAGCTCGGAGGGCTTTGAGACTTAATACCACCCATAGGGGCCCAGCAAGTCCCTGAGCATCAAAATGCTTAGAGCCTCTTAGAATAAATAAGAAAACATACATACGCTTGCCCTGCTCTCATCTGCTCACCTATGCCTCCTCCTTTGGCAGAAAGTACTGGCTAGCATCTGTCACAACAGAGCTTCAGATAGATAAGGAAGAAAATGTCCAGAATTCATCTATTTATTTTATTTGCCTTGCCAGTCTTTTTTATCTTAGCCATTTACTCAGTAGTCTAAATCACAGAAGAGCATACTGCTGCTGATGCTGCGGTAGCTGACAGTTTACATGTACGTTCCTAACTGGAGAACAACTAAAGCTGTGTGGCTGCACTTACATCTGAACGGACAAGACAGATAGAAAATGTTACTGTTGGTTGGGCAGCATTTTACATGCATATTGCATTTAGGGTTTATTGCATCCAAGGGAACAGAAGAGCCTTGAATTTTCAGGGGAGGGAGGAAACGGTTCTTAGCCTTCCAAATTCGAGACAGTGAAATAATATGAAATCAGGATAAAGCCCATAGGCTTTATGAACAAAAATAACATTACAAATAAAGCCTTGATATTGCGTACATTTGAAAGTACAGATTAACACTGCTCACCTGACCATTGCTTCGATTTTCTTTTTATATTTAAGATCTATTTTATTACGATACTCGGGTCTCATCAACATAGCAGCAAAACTGAAGGCTGAGTTCTTCAATCCTGCTCTGTGACACTCGATTACAGCTGAAGTCAAAATTGGCACAATGTCTGTAAGAGAATGAAGCAATCATGTCAAATATCTATTTACCAGTATTAATGATGAAAACGTTTGTGCTAATATGGCTAAAAAGGTATTAATGAAAAATGACGGTATTTTTCTTCTTCCTCATGGCACACAGTTGCACAATTTATGCAATTCTTGTAACCACATACAAGAAAATCATGTTCCACCTCTCACTGCCTTGCATCTCTGAAGCTCAGCACGGCAGCAG